>JAFIRS010003489.1:0-131361 GCA_018342105.1 Gonioctena quinquepunctata
AGTTCCTTACCTTTCCCTATTTTTCCCTTTTTTCCCAAAATGAATTTATGTTTGCTTCAAAAAATGGCCCTTTTTAAATCAATCAATGCACATGCAATTTCAATAATATGGTCTGTATGTTCTATTAAAAGGGGATCTAACACAGAATGTGGTTTCAGGTATTCAAATTCTCTTAATCTATCTACGAATCCCCCTTTCTATATGAATACCTAAGCCAGCTATTCGTTCAATTTCAGCACTTCTGTTTTTGTGGGTTTTACTGGACTTGAAACACTAGGAAAGCCCAACTAATTGATAATTTATTTCATGTAACTGTTTAGCAATTGCTTTAAAATCTGTCAGCCATGTCACTGTCCAATTAGAAAGTATATCTGAGAAACCACTTTTTTTCCACTAAAAAAAAATCACTTATTCTTCCCCATATCCTTTTGTTTGAAGTTGATGAACCCATCAGGTGTGGATAAGATCAAATACTTCAGAGTTTTTGCACTTTTCTTTACCCTGACCATGTGAGTGACTGAGTCTGTTAGCTTTTTAAATTTTCCCGAAGCAATCTATGATTAACTGAATATTGCTGTAACCCCCCTCTGAATGGTATGGGTGAGTGATTTTCATTTTTCCCTTTGGGAAATTTTTTGCCAAAATATGAAACTCCTCAGATGAGACTCTATTTTAAAGGGAGATTTCCTAAAAATTTAAAGGGAAAGCATTGGGACATACATACAAAACATGCCCCTTTGATAAAAAAATTGATGATTCAGTTTGTTTTTCCACTATAGTTAACATCAAATCATCTCTAAAAAATTTGGTTTGTGTGCTGAGCAAATGTATCACAATGGAAACCAATGATCGGGGATATCTGTTTATTTCTTTGGATTCTTTTTATCAATAAGGGGGGTGCAATCAATGTTTGTAACTGTTTTTTTTTTTTAAATGTTTTGGGGGAAGCATCCTCTTTGTAATCACTATCAGAGCTTGGAACAAATGAACTCGTACTGGATTCTACTTCAACATCACTGCTGCTACTACTATCCCTTTGGGGAAATATCACCCCTATCAGCATTGGAGGGCATAAAAATTTTGGGAAGGAGTTACGGCATATTTTGAAAACAAAGACATCACTGGTGAAGAAAGCAGTATTTTGCATGCTACTCGTTATGTTACACAGTACATGTCAACTATGGAAATGTGGTTTTGATTGTATTCCAACATTTCTAGTTTGTGGGGGGGACTTCTGATGAACCCACAATAGCTGAGCACTGGTACTGGCACATGGTTTTATCGATGGGGGTTATTATTAGAATTGTGCTGCTTTCATCACTTTAGCAACTGCTTCATGGACCAGTTGTTTTTTTGCCCCGTTTCACAAGTGATGATCTTCGGGGAACAGTACTGGCTCTTTTCTATCAGTCTGACAGTCAAATTTTGGAAGGCACCACCCGGGATTCCAAAACAATATTTCCTTCCATAAAATTTGTATCTTATATAGTCGTCGATATTTTTCCCGAGTTGAAAAGGCAAAAAAACTGACTCCATTGATCTTAAAAAACCCCTTTTTCTAATTCTGGGAAAATTAACCTTAAAATAATCTTCACAGCAGGAAAACATTCATTTGGGTTAGTCTCTTCTAGCTGCTTAAAAACCCAATTTTCCCTTTTTAAAAAGGGCTCTTGGAAACCGAAAATGTTAAAAAAACCCTTATTCGGGGTTTTTATGTTTTTGGGGGGTTGTTTTATTGTTTTAAAAAGGGAAAAAACCTTTTTTCAAAAAAAAGGGGCCATTGTATTTTAAAAAATTGATCATAAAAAAAAAATGCTACATATATTTAAAGAAATTTTTGTTCTTCATTTTTTTTGGTTTCCCCAAACCCTTTCCCCAATCTGATCCCCAAAATCAAATTGATCCGGGGGAAAACTATACAAGTGTAGATGGCCAGAGAAATCCTTTTCCCCCAAAATTTACAAAAAATAAATTTTTGAGTAATAAATGTAGGTATTTGTTTCGTTATAAAAAAATATTGTTTTTTTCAATGTTTTTCGAATATTCCCAATATCTACGGATGTTTATTTCATTGAATGAACATTTAATTGGCCAATTATCAGAATATCTTCTGGGGAAAAAAAGGCCCCCAAAAAAACTCTCAGTGTGAAAAAAACCTAAAACTATCTATAACAAAAAACAAAAAATAAAATCAACAAAATTCTTAAATTTAAGTAACAACAGAAAAAAATGAAAAAAATTTTTTGATTACGGGAAAGCTAGATTAATTATGAATGAGAATACTTTTTTAAAAAAAAAGATATAAGTTCTGAATCAGGTTTTTTTTTCATGTTTAGGTATTTGCATGTTTATCCATAATGATAATTATTTTCGTTAGAGTTTCTCGAATACAGCCCTAGTTGTTCGTAATGTCGAACGGTAGTTTATCGTATTGTTTACTTACCTCAATAGTTAAGGTGTATCCTGTTTTGTTCTCATGTATTTTTGTTTTCAGTCTTGTAGAATTTCGTATGTTGTGATTATGTGTTTCACCTACTCTTTCCATCTTGAGTATTACATAATAAATATTTGTTCAAGATTCCGTGGATAATCTTAATTTGCTCAATTAAGATTTTTATTTTCGAGGAATCTTGTTATTTCTATAGACCATGTTTGTGGAAGTTAGACAATATAAATTATATAAAGTCTTTATTGATTTGTTTTGCGCTCTTTTTTCTGGTTTGGTAATCGATACTTGCAATGCATTGCCCCAACATGAAATCAGATACCTCATATGTGAATATATATAGCAGTTATATAAATCTTTTCAAAATTGTGGTTTTAAATTTTCCATAGCGTTTGGTACTTTTATCATTGTGGCTATTCTCGTTATCACTTTAATGATATGATCTGTCCACTTTCGAAGCTTATTGTCAATCAGCAGTCTAAGTATTGTTACGTGTTTACCAGGGTCTGTTTGATAACCCTCAAACTCCTAGGAAATCACGTTGGCCCATAACGCCAGAATTCTAGGCAGGAAATATTTTCCCTTCTTTATTTCAAATCAAAGGGGCGCCAGATTCTATAGTGGTTTTCTCCACGCACTAAGGTGCTACCACAGATGAAGATACGAAACGTCAGGGGTCGCAATTATATTGACACTTTCTGAATCTTTACAAAACTGTAGGCTTTAATTCCAATTTTTTGGATACTGAACGCCGATTAACATGTCTCCCAAAGAGACAGACAGATAGAACTTGTCTTGGTTGTTTTTTTTCTTTACAAATTTATTTTTCTAACTTGACCAAAGACGTTTGTTGCGTATCTTCAATACTTTATTTGACATAGAAAGGGTTCTTTTTTCAATTTGAAGACAGTGTGTAATAGAGTATTAAATTAACTGGTATATTCAATAGGTTTGTAACAGCAATTTTCGTAATACAATTATTTTTTTTGCTTGAGAAAACGGTCACAGCATTTCAGTAGGGGTGATATATACACCGATATATTTAAATATATATATATATATATATATATATATATATATACCTATATATATATATATGTATATATATATGTATATATATGTAAATATATATGTAAATATATATATATATATATATATATATATATATATATATAATCCTATCAATCTAATAGTATCGAAATGATGTTTACCTTCAGGATATATATAGCTTTATTGGAAATGAACAGTAATTTTCCGGCAATTTAGGGAATAAAATAGGAACTACTCTTAAGAGCAAAAGAACAACTGTTGGTATTTCCTGAACACGGTTATCTGACTGACTCAGAAGAAGTGATATTTTCAGTTTGTAAGCAAGTGACTTATAACATCCCGATTACCTTGTTAACCCTAACTACAAAACTTGAATACTGCAGTGTCCTTGTATATTACACAAGCTTCACGTTTGTAATAATCCCGGCTGTGATATTTTTCTCTGTTTTCCTTAAAATATAGCCCTTTTCTTCTGACTTTTTCTCGTTAACAATATTTTATATTTTGGCTCTGTTTTCCCTGTGTTTATGCTCGGCGATTTTCCTGTGTAAGCAATATTAACAACCTGCCGGATACAGACGACAAAAGCATCACCGTGTTTTCGTGTTATAAAATATTTTATTTCCCCTTTATGATGTAATCAGCAACGTTTACATTCACCCAAATCACCTTCTCTAAAAGTCGCTTGTAAGATTATTTCTCCTGAATATGGCTATAACTTATGGAATTCGTGAATTTTGTTTTGCTCAGCACATGCTTTTCAGGACAAATAAACTTTTAATCCAGCGCATTTATCGCGGCCGATATTACGATTTGGTTAGTGCCTGAATCGGGACAGCGAAAAACAAGAATTAATGTTATGTAGTTGGTTTTATACGTCAATTGCTTAAATACGGTGTTTTCCCCGAACTTAAGACAATAGAAAATTTAAAATTCACTGATTGAAGTGATGTAAACATTCGCGTCAGTTCTTTGCATTCAGCATTTTCCTGTACTCAAAATAACTGAAAGTATAACTGAATAATTATGATAACGGGCAGATGAAAAAACATTTATGGAGACCCTTGACAAGAAAAAAAACACCTGCCAGAGCTTATGAAATTGCTTTCCGCGGGGACACAAAATAAAATTGTCTACTTTATATTGTTCAATTTGGTAAATGAATCCTATATTTTCACACGTAAAATGACAACAATTAACTTAAATGTCAATACAACCCTAAATTAAACCTCAATCTATTTCACGAAAGTTCGATTGTACCATCCAAAACAACATGCGTCAATATTCGCTCTGTCTCTGAGCCAGTTCGAAACGTTTCGGCAAATGCTCGAATAAAGGAAATTATAATAATGCAGAAAATATGTTTAACTTCTCAGGCAACGAATTAAATCAAAGAAGGAGGAATACTTTTACAGAACTTGGGCTATGTCACGAAAGATAATTGAATAAATGAAATAATAATGCTACAAGTAATTATATTTGAACTCCAACAACACAATTGAATCGAATGGAATAATAATAAATGGAGGAATGATAAACTGCGAGTGCTTCAGCACACGGAGAAATAAACTCAAATAAAGTTATTCATTTCCCACTTACGGATACCTCAACGCTTCTGGACCTCGAATCCCGTTTCACACTTTTGCACTTTTACTCTCCTCAAGTTCAAACCGGACTTCGTAGCACAACAGGACTCAAGTAACAAATAGCAAGTCCTGAAGTCTCGATGCTAGTTTTCATCGTATCGTATCTTTTATAGATCTCGAATGTATGACCAAACTAGACGAAAAAAGCCCAGTTAGAAAGGCGCGGTTTTTTGTCCGATGAACTGAAACTGGACCAAAAAAATCACGAAGGATGATTTCGTGCCTGATACAAAAATGATTTGGTTTTCCATCGCGATCTTTATTTTCTATTTTCGTCTTTACAAAAACTATCACCGGGCTTTCCTTCTTATAAGATCTAGAAAAACTCTGTTATGTTTTATGCATGATGTTGACAGTAATTCCGCACTAGCTTTGGGTATGTACCTTAATTTCTAACGGGGAATAAAATATTTTGACAGACCGGAACCAATAGAAACCCCGAATAGACAGGGACTTACCAAAGTTAGATTGAATATTCCTGTATGCGTTCTTAGTGACGGAGCTCTAAAAAATGCTTCGTTACAGTATTTATAGATGACATACAGCAATTATGTTTTCGATTTTTCATCATATAAGTATGATTCAAATTAATTTCTCATTGGACTTTCTCGGGATAATTACGTACTACAACCTGGAAAAAATCATAATCAGTCAAGAAAATCTATACAAATTAATAGGAGGACATACTTCGGGAAGTTACTGCGTTCACTGAACCCTATATTTTCTTAGAAGAAAATATATTCAATTTTGCTCTATGAACGGAATTAGCAAAAAACTGGAAACCAAACAAATCTCCATGTACAGTTTACAGTTATATCATAATCATTATCATCACCATTAAATGTAGTAGGAACTGTTCTTATGGATGCGAACTTTCAAGGAATCATCAAAATTGATATTATTTACATAACAAAGCCTGAATAATCCAACTTTTAGCCGAAGTAGCGATAGTGGGAATTTTCTCTAAGTTTTGTAAGAGTATGACACATTGTCTGAAACAATCACTGAATTTTCATCTGGTTTGGTGACAAGCCAATTTTCAAATGATTCACCCTTCATCTCATCATTATTAGTCCCACTTTTTTCCCAATTTAAATACCCATAAAGCAGCAGAATTTCATTTCCACTGCAAGTTAGGTCTTATTAAATTTAGTTTTCTCAACGGTAGCTTATTCCCATTCCTTATATAATAATTGTGCATGCGCCCCATTTTTTGTTTTGAAATTTTCCTATATCAAACTTTACAATGAAACAAATTTTCAGGACAATCTGTATGGAGTTAAGATCTGGTATGGAGTTATGAATGTGTATAGGACTGGGAGAAATTACTATACTTTAAAAACCGTGTATATTGAATAAAATAATAATTATTTTCCTTCTGTGAGATTTTTTTTTTAGTCGACCGGCCTCCATTTTGTTTCATACCTATTAAACAAATTCATAATATTTATTTGCCCGGAATTATGAACACCACCACCAGAGTTCATTGTGGACGACTAGAAGGGTTTTGAATAATTTGTACCGACCAGGAAGAGAGCAAGTAAATGGTAAAAGTGTCACACAAATTCCTAATTCTCATTATAAAACTATTTATGGAAGATTCAATGTGGACATCTGTTTAAAATAATGTTAGGCACGAAAATTGGAAGAGAAAGAGAACATTCACGAAAAACATCTTTAAAATGTTGACCATTGATAAATACTCGATAAAATCTCGAATTCTGAACGGGCTGGAATTCATAACATACCACAAATGATCACAAAATGGGCACAATTTGTCAAAAAGAAGAACATATAGGTCCACAGCCTCAAGTTGGTGACTCACAGGAAAAACTCGAAATATGAACGGGCACAAAATTCACATAACATACACGGCACAGAAATTGGCACAAAATGAGCACAAAATACCCATAGCTGTTCTGATACCGGAAATTTTTGGTGTAGGGTCACCAACTTGACGCACCTGCTCCCGGAACTCCTCAAACCCTATACTATTTCTGGGTGCACCCCAACTGCGCTGGAAATGGTATGGCTTATATACAGACTGCAACTGCGTCACTTAAAATTACGCACTACTGCCGACCGACACAAAATAGCACCTGACCGCGTGCGGTATTCCTGACGACGACTGAATCGGCTAGCTATCGAACGTCGTGCCAAAACGACCAAACTCGTCAAAGACAATGTGGACGTCAAAATGAAAGTACTCAAAGTAACCCGCACCGCCTAAAACTTCTGGAAACAAATCCTTAAGAAAACGGCATCATGTTTCAATAACTCATCCATAATATCTGATTATCATATTCTGATAAAGACTCATCAAACAAAGTGATTTTAGTATGGGTCCATTGAAAAATGTGCGGTGGAAAATCAGTAATGGGAATATGCAAATCGAAAACAATGTTTCTGTATCACGAAACCACGGTGCTAAATATTTCGGGATATAAATCTATGAAAAAAAATTTAATTTATATTCATGGCTTTGACACTATTTTAATACATTTATGATTGAAAACAGGAAATCATAAATAACTTCCAAGTTAAATATTTCTTGCAGGAATACTTACCTTTGTATTAAGTTTGGTGTGGTTTCCTGTTCGCGTTAGTGTAGAAATGGGGCTGGGCTATAATTTATCCACTGATGAGAGAATCAATTCAGAGCGAAAAGCTTACAAACAACACAAAAAAATAACTGAAAGGCATAGTGATAAACTATGAACAGCATAGTGATAAATATCAGAACAAGACTGAAAACAATGGTGAAAAAATGAATGTCGATTCCATATCTATTCCTTTGGATATTAATGTTGATTGAAAACGTATTATTAGTTTCCGTTCTTCAGTACTCCTGAATATCTTTATACAATACAGTGCAGTCCAAAGATTAATTAGAATGAATTCATTTTTTAGCGTTATTATGTATTCTTTAAAAAAACCGCAAACACGGAGTCGATTTCTATTATCAATTTAGCCAATTCACAGCATGAAAATTCTTACCCCTCTGAATTATGAGCACCCCGAAAAAAAAATAATGGGGATCGTGTGACATCTTGTTCGAGATATGCTTATTCTCTGTTCATCAATATTGAATTTTTCGGGTGAATTGCAATCATAACTGAAGTTTTTTGTAAATTTTCATACTTTACGAAGAATGAGGAAATAGTGTCATATAATAATGTGCAAGAAGTATTAATCAATTCATTTTACGATCGAGTAAAATGTTCAAAGACCACCACTCATGTGTTGAAAAGGGAAACATTCTCGAATTGAATATTGATAAAGAAAGATTTTTCTGTGAATTGAAAAATCCACGATTAAATCAACCACCACACTCACTTTCTGACAATATTAAGTCGATTTTGGAATTCTCGTACGGTGATATTTTTTTGTAGGACCTGAGGAGTTCATATTGTATCAATTTCTCTCGTTATCCTAACTTTTTCAAATCTGGCAATACTGTCTGGTCAATTGGAATATACTTTTGATTTCAAATAACCCATAAGGAATAATAAAGGTGTTTTCTTATCTCTTTTTTTGCTTAACGTTGAGAAAAGTCGTTCAACAAAAGAAACCCACATGAATACTGTAATGTCAATCTAGTAGACTACTGTTATTTCAATATCTGTTGCTGGCACGTCAGTGTATTGAAAAATATTCGTGTGTGTATTTGAAGTTTAGTATAGCTCATTCATTGGAAACTCAAAGAATAGACATTTTCAATTACGATTGGATGCGGTGATAAAACAAGAACTCAAAGGAAATTTGTGAAATGTTTAATGATGAATACCCTGGTCAACACATCTCACAGTCCTAGAGTTAACCAAAATAGAAAAAAATCGATGAAACTGGACATGTAAAAGCGGTATTCATGAACCAGGTCAAAATGTTAGAATGGACGAGGAAAAAAAGCTAGATTATACTGGTAGCGATTGACGAAAAGCCGCATATGACAAGTAGACAGCTTGCCGCCGACAATGAAGTGAATCATCGATATTGAGAGCTTTACATAAAAATGATACCATGTCATAAAGTTCAGTTGATTCAGGATCTAAATGATCTGATATAAGGCAACAATTTATGAACTTATCATGGACATAATGGAAACAAAATTGTTTTTCCTGGTGAACATACTATTCATTTTGAATGGAACGGTTAATAGACAAAACTGTAGATATTGGGGCAGAAAATCCTCACTGGATGTGTGAGGGCTCACACACACAATATCCTAGAAAAGTTAAAAAAAAAAAGTTAACGTTTGCGCTGGTATCATTAACAACAAAACAATTGGCCTGATTTTTTTGTGGAGGCACAGTTAATGGTGAGGTTTATCTAGATTTTTGATGAACTTTCCACAGCCTATATTGAAAATAATGTTCCTGATGTAAATGATCCAAATGCAATGGGAGAGAATCAATTCGGTACCAACAAGACGGAGCACCATCGCATAACAAACGTATTATTCAAGACGGAATTTTCCCAGGTGGATTGGAAGACGTGGAACGATTGAATAGCTGCCTAGATCCCCAATTCGACTTCTACTCGATTACTTCTCATGGGGTTATTTGAAATCGAAGAAATTATATTCAATAGACCAGACAATATTGCAGATTTAAAATTTAGGATAACGGAAGAAATTAACAGCAACACAAAGGTCCACAAAATGTTGTACCAGAATTCCAAGATCGACTTGATGTTGTCAAAGAAGTGAATGGTGGTGATTTTAAACATTTGATTTGTTATGAAATAAATTAGAAACTTCAAGCTTCCTAAATATTATGTGACATTATTTCCTTTAATATACGTAAAATTATCAAAATTTCCACAGTTTCGAAATTAATTTTCTGTTATATGATTTCACCAAATTTGAAAAACTTAATATTTCTGAACGGGAAGTAAAATCCCTTCGAACAGGTTCCACACGACCAGCCCTATTTGATATTTCTGAGGTGGTGCTCATTATTCAGAGGGTGCAAGAAGGGGTAATATTTTTTAGTCTGTAAATTGTTAAATTGTTAATAGAAATCGACCTGTTTCAGGTTTCTTCAAGAAACAAATACATAAAAAACGCTAAAAATGAATTCATTTCATACCTATAGACCGCACTGCATATCTAACAACATAAATACATTGTGGAAGAATTTTGATCAGAGACATTCCATGTTAAATATCTGATGGCGTGGCTAGACGAAGAAATGAACTTTAGACCTTATTCATTCATTCTGAGATAATAATCAATCGAGCTGAAAAATGATGAATTGGGTCCTGCTTTGGATGGAAAACACAAACGGCGTTTTTTTATTTTCGTGAAAACCTTGAACTTTATGATCAAAAGTTGGAAAATATTTTGCTTCTCCGAAGGCTTTCTCATATTATTTTCATATAATCTGACTAAGATTAAAAGAAAAGTATAACCCTAACTGGCTCAGTTTTGATTTACAGTTCAAATAGGGTATTTTTTTGAAATTTAGATACAAAACGCTCTGAAAATACGAAAAGTTCAGTCAGTTATTGAACAAAAGCACAAAAAGGTATAGTCAGTACTGACTTGATTTTTTAATCGATATGACTTTGACAAATAAAACTGATAATCATATATAAAAATTCAAATTTGAATTCGAAATTTGAATTAGTTGTTTCTCTGGACAAAAAATATAACGAAACATTATGTTAGGAATGATAATAGAAAGACAGATACAAAAAAACTTTCATATAAATCAAGACTGATCACCGTGCTTCTGTATGGCTTCATATTGTTATTCAATTTCAGAAAATTGGCAATTTTTTTTGTTTTATTAATTGTCCCCAACATTCTTAACTTCACTACCGATAAATATCAATGTGCAGAATATATAACACTCAGTGAAACCGAATCAACTCATGGTTCTGCATCATCGAAGACTAATCATCTTCAAATCACAGTTTATAATTTACCGAGCATTATTTGAGAGTATGTATACAGCGCACGTCAAATTTATGGAACAAATTCGATATCCATGTACTTTTGACAAAATCCTGAAATAGGTCGATTTTTTATTTCAAAATGCCGATTTTTTATGTATATTCTAAAGAGTTATGTCACTGAACCGACATGGTGACGTAATCGGTAATTTTTTTAAGTGGAATAGATGTCTTGTGATACCTCACCTGAAAGGCCATTCAATACTGCATTCAATGATAATAGTGAAAATTAGATATTTTTTTTACAGGGTGATCAAAAATTAATATTTTATTATTTCAATAAAGAGAATAACTTTATATCAACAAAGGAAATAGAACAGTTAAATGAGGATGTTCGAAATTCCATCCCTCAGTCTCATGACAATAAGCAAATCTACGAACACATTCCTCTTGCATATTGCGAATATGCTTCCGGAGTAATTCTGTTAATTTCGATCCTAATTCGATTTTTCAACTCTTGTAGATTTTGCGGCCTATCTACACCAGGCCTTTGATTTCGAATAACCCCACAAAGAAAAAAAATCCAGAGGCGTAAGATCTGGAGATCTTGGGGGCCACTCTATCATTCGTGTCACCAATCCACCTCCTAGGAAATAGTTATTCAAGAAACTCGCGAACATCACGTGCATAGTGCGAGGTGCACCATCTTATTTGCAGCAAATACTTTCATTTGGTGAGTTAAGTTGTTGGCGTTCGGAAAAATATCAGCATGGCTAGGTATGAGTTCATTTTCTTAAAATTCCAAGTAACGCGCTTCCTGTGAGATTTCCTTCGAAAAATGCGGGCCAATAATCCTGTCGTTTATTATCCTGCCCAAACATTGACTTTCTGAGGAGTAGTGAGTATGCTTCACCCATCATCCAGTGAGGATCATCCTACTCCAATATCTGCAATTCTGACGATTTGCCTTACTGAACCATTTAGAGTAAAACGTAGCCTCATCGGGAAAAGAAACAGAATTCGTTTTATAAAAAGAAACGTGGATTACATTTACACAAATCCTGCATTACAGGAGCCTCCACATCATCGGGATCATCACCATTGAGTTGTTGATGGCTTTTCTTATTATTGGATGGTACTTTTCTGCTTTTAGAATGCACGTTAACAGAACTTTGGGATATGTCAAGGTCTGCTGCAATTTGTCATGAAGTATTGTGAGGATTATTCTCTACACCCAATAGAACATCAAGTTTCACGTTTTTCTTTAGGACGTCCAGCATTTGGAATATGTTTGACATGACCAGTTTCTCTGAACTTTTCTCAATCTTACTGACTGTTGAACGAATGATACTTCGCATGGAACAAGTCGCATACCTCTTACTGAGTTCGGTTCTATCTCGCATCAATAAAAAGAATTAAGAATTTCTATGCGTTGGGTTTCACTTTCGTTTCCATTTTAAGACTGGGAACTAATGATATTTGGAAAGGATCCATTGGTGTGAAGTATTAGAGCACTGTCACTAGTCATATGGGGCAGTCCTAAAAAACCTTGGCTCAAAAAAAGTAAAATTTTGCATTTTTAACACGCTTTTTTATCATCTTTACTTGTAACTGAATAACTCACAATGTGAAAATAAAATCTTGGAGGTTAATATTCACCTACTTCAATCTTTCGAATAATCTGGAATTTGTCACACATATCAAGGACCGATGACAATACAAAATTTCAAAATGATAATGTAATAATAATAAAATATATTTTCCAAACGCGAACAATCCTAACTCAACAAATGAAAGTATTTGGTTGCAGCAAGATGGTGCACCCCGCACTATGTACGTGATATTCGCGAGTTTTGATAACTGTTTCCTAGGAGGTGGATTTGTAGACGCGGACCGATAAGTGGCCCCCTAAAGTCCAGATCTTACGCCCTGGATTTTTCTTGTGGGGTCATTTGAAATCGAAGGTCTATGTAGATAGGCCGCAGAATCTAAGGATTGGAAAATCGAATTAGGATCGAAATTAACAGAATTACTCGAGTTATTCGCAATGTGCAAAGAGGAATGTTTCCGTAGATTTGCTTATTGTCAAGAGACTGGTGGATGGCAATCCGAACATCTTATTTAACTGTTCTATTTTGTTGGATATAAAAGTTATTCTCTTATTGAAATAAAATATTAATTTTTGTTCACCCTGTAAAAAATATCTAGTGTTACTATCATTGGATGCAGTATTGAAAGGCTTTCAGATGAGGGTATCACAAGACATCTATTCAATTTAAAAAAATTACCGATTACGTCACCATGTCAAAGAACAAGTGACATAACATCTTTAGAATATACATACAAAATCAGCATTTCAAATAGAAATCGACCTATTTAGGATTTTGTCAAAGTACATGGCTTGCGAAATATCGAATTTGTTCCATAATTTTGGCCGCGCACTGTATATGCCGACTACACAAAAGCTCAGCAATAATTATTTTCCAGAAGAGACATGAAAATAGAAGTGCTGAAGATAATATCCACGAGAATGACAAAATAATGAAATATTTTATCCAAGTAATCTCCATCCCACGCAACCACAAAACAGAAACGAGTAAAATTATTTTAATACTGATTTGACACGATTTTCTATATTTGCATTGGGTATGCATTCTTGATAGTAAAAACTATGAAAACTGAAATGATAAATTTTACAGGTGTTTTATAAAAAAAGGAGCTTTCAGCTATCACAAAAGAACATTAGTTTATAACTCCATTGGGAATTCTAAAAATTCCTTTAGAAGTGTGAGTTTTTTGTATTCTATGTGAATACTACATTAAAAATATCTTTTTTTTGAGAAGACATGATCTTGAGTTATTTTTTAAACCATAATTATTTTTTTTTTTTTATTCATGAGTGAAAATCTATACATGATGGAAATATCTTCATAATTTTTTTTTTGAAATTCCTCCCGAACGCTACCATTTCAGAAGTCCTTTCATTTGCGATTTAGGTTCTTCCGACGCTTTTTCTTGAACAATGGAATATTACTTTGTTCTCTTCGGAATATGATCGAAATTGGTTTCACATAGGTAAAGATACCAGCAATAAAATGCTTGTGAAGGTTGTTTGAGGAAAATCTTATTGGGAAAGAAAAAGGAATAATGACAAAGTACTTTCCGTTTCTGCAATCTCCAATAATGGGTTCGAAAATAACAAAAGATTCAGAAAACTGAAGAAAAAACTTATTTTTTTGGCAAGTTAATTCAACTTATTCAGCAAAGAGATTCCGGAAGTGGCTATACCATTTCACTGATGGCTGGATTCCTCCAACCAATTCTGGGATACCTTCAATGGGAAGCGAATTGGCAACAGCCTGTATAGTCTCGAAAACATTCAAATGAAAGTGGCCAATACTTGCACCAATTTCTTTCCAATTTTGGGAAGTGACAGCTGAGCCTATATGAATGCGTCAGTAAGCCAGTAATATATAGTCGGTTTTAAACGCTTGGCCATCAAATTGGGTAAATCCGAGGAAAATGCATCTATGAATGAACTTTTTGAACCTCTGTCCGAACCTCCCGAATGAATCGTCGGTCATCAAAGATTCATCGGCAACATCTTTCAACCTCAAACGTATCAAGAAGGAAGAAGCGGCGGCATTCAAAGAAAAGAAAACTCCTCGAACGAACACAATTTCTGCCTATGGTCGAAGATGCCGAAACACACGATGATAGTGATGAAAGCGTTTTCGATGATGGCGAAACTTCGGGCAAATAATCTATTCCAGTAGAAGTAATGCACGAGTATATCAGTCAATATCCTGTCATGGCACAAAATACATCTCCGAACACAGAAGCATAAATTATAAAATCGATAAATTATATGGACCTGTTTATAATGAAAATTCTTCGAAATGGATTCTCGGCAAACAGTTCCTCTATTTCGATAGAAATAACAACATCGTAACGCAGGGAAAGTATTTGAAAGGAACTGCAAGACTCTATCAACTAATATTCTATGATGTACCCTCCTACAATATAGATGATCTGAATGCATATAAAACTTTTTTGGAATTGACGGATGTTCATCTGAATTCAGCAGGAAATCTGAGGGGCAGTCAAAGGTGAAAATATGTGGATTGATAGTCATTGTTCCATCGCTACGATACCCACCACCACTGGCAAGGGTCTTCACGACATGTCGATGACCTTCAATAACAAACCCATATAATATATTCACTGGGATGATCCGAACGAATTATGCGAACGATTAAAATTGCTGATAGCCTCGAAAAATGCTGGAAATACTTCTCACGACAACGAAATATTGCCCATAATCAATGAACTCCGAGAAACAGGCATCATTCAATGAATAACTTGCTCTTCCATCCGTATAACGCATTTCCACAATAACTGTCGACAAATTTGAACGTAGTTTCAATGGAAAGCGTAAACATATTTCGAGAAGTGATTTCAACGATTCAGAAATTATGTGATGTTAAAAGCCTACGAGCTGAAAAGATGCGTACAACAAAGGATATGTGGATGGGATCGTTGATGAATTCACGAATAAAATTGAACAACAACTCAAGTATTCTCTGGATACCACGAAAATGGGCATCAATGCATGCAAGAGGGCTATGAATAAACTGAATGTCGTCCATAAGACTCCCAAGGAGAATATAAGTAAACATCAATACGAATTTCCTTGATATGGTTACGAGACATGGTGCGTACGCCACTTAAATTCGAGAAAGCTTGAAAAATCAGAAATCGAATCAACACTATGACCAATGAGAACAGCAAGTGGATGATTCCATACATAGCCTAGAATCGGAATGGCGGCCCGTGAACAAAAATTACGAAAACTCCAGCGACAGAGCCGAAGGATTTAACGAATAAAAAGTATGTTGATGCCCGTATAAAAAGTCAAAAACGTAGCGTTGACGACATTGCTCGTGAAGTATCGAACTTGGATGTAGACATCAGAAAAATCATCATTTATATTAAGGAGAAGAAAACTATGTTATCTTTTATAGACATAAATGATTTCTGAATATGCGTGCCATTTCATTTATATTGCAGCACTTTCCACCTTACTTCTCATTCAATGACGTCATCCAGGAAGATCAAGTCACGGACTTCTCGACGACTTAGTCGCCGTACTCTGGGTATTTGCTCCTCCTCCTGAAGGACTCAGTTGGTGTTGAAATCACATTGACCTGTTCGAAAGAATTACTTTCGACGTTGAGCAATCGTCAAAGGTTTGGATGATTCATGGCAAATGGACTTGGCCGAAATGAGACAAAAGCTCGACAAAATTGAAATTTTAACCTAATTCTCGTGGTCATTGATTATTTTTCGAAATTCATATGGACTCGACCGTTGAAAACCAAAACTGGCTCCAAAATAACCAAAGCCTTTGCAGACATTTTGATACATACGGAAAGATGTCAATAACTTTATGATGAAAAATTTCAAATCAATCATTACAACACATGCAGCCTGATGAAAGCTTCTATGGCAGAACGTGTAATAAGAACGCTGAAAGAAAGACTCTACATGTATTTTAGTTCACAAGGCACTCACAATTGGTTGAAAATATCACCTGAAATAACCGTCTGCCACAATGCATGGAAACACAGGTTTCAAACCGAACCAAATTGACAAATCCAACAAAAAGAAAGTGCTACGTAAAGCATCCAGTCATCTAAAGATTGCTGGACCGAGAAAATTCGAATTGGGTGACATGGTACGCATCTCAAAATCAAATACCATTTTGAAAAAGGCCACACCCCCAATTGGAAAACGCTATTATTCAAAATCGTCAAAGGTAAAAATACCATTCCTGCCACCTATCTGCTGGAATATACACTAGGAGCATTCCACGACGGGAATTACAGAGAACTGCAAATACCGACATCTATCTCGTAGAGAAAGTGATCAAGAGAAAAGGAAAGAAATTGTTGGTTGAATGGCTGAAAATGTCGATATTGTGTGGAATGTTCTGGAACAAATCCCTGACGTCTGTCAACAACAGGATGTTGGCTGCGGTGGGGTGGTGACAGCTATAAAAGTGAAGTCGAAAAGCCATTCACCAGTTGAGTTCTAGTAGCAGCACAGTAAAATGTCTTTCGGAAGTGGTTTCGTAAGCAGCAGCAGCGACATGTCAATGAGGCCCTGGATCGATACGAGGCTGGAGCTCAGCAAAATTACTATGATGACGTTGATGCAAAATTAATACAATGTGATACCAAAGCTGGAAGCGAAAATCATCTGCTACTAATGATGTTTCCAATAGAGAACTACGAAATTCGTTGAGGCCTAAGTGCTGCTAGAGATTTCGGCACCTGCGGCATTCTGGAACAAAGGTATTTCACTCGACACATATCCCTCTCATCTGACGACTGGTCCACCCTCATCCACACACTGGACAACTTATTGGACAATTTTTTCGTCATCGATGGATGTCCAGACGAATATAAACCTGTTACGACTTGTTGCGGCGATTTCGTAACTGTTACTCAGTTCATTGAGAGTGATACGAAGCAGCTGAACATCATCAAGGACAACACTGAATTGGAGCTGAATGAACAATACATTGCAAGAATTCTTCAAACTCAAGGGGAAGTTGTGTCTGACCGCATGGACATGTTGGATTCTCCAAACTTTTGTGATTACTATAAAAATGTATTTCCCATGGTGAAATCTTGGCAAAGTGATGATGAGATAAATTTGACTGTGAATGACCTTATAAAAGGATTTTGCCAAGCATCATCTCTAGACAGTATGTATGCAAATAGTCAAAGAGAAAATCTATTTTATTATGAATCGCAACTCATCCATGATTTATGAAATGAATGATGTGGAAATCGTGTTTTATTTTTCATTTCCAAAGGTGAATATCTATCGATGAAATGATGAGGAAATACAAATAGTGAATATATAAAAACAAAGTTTATTAACATAATAAAAGTACTTTGAAAAAATATAAAATGATTCATTACAATCCTTCAAACGAAATAACATCAGCAGAAAATAAACAATATTGCTCCATACCTGCCCTTATACAAATAGACCAATTTCACGATTCTAAGCAACCGGATGTTCCCATGGTTTTGCCGAAAACTGCATTGTATGCCAACTTTGATTGATTTTTTTCAAAAGAACTTGTAGCTACAGTCCTTACAGTCGAGTATTCAGCTCCTCGATGTAGGGATGCAGCCACGTAGATTGACGGAATTCCAACACTTCATGGATTTTCGTGAGAATCAGACGGTTTGCGACATTGCTTCAAATTTCGGTAGTATAAAATGTAGTTTTTTCATCGTATAGAGTACCTTATACTTTTTTAATTCTGAATTTGGCGGTGCTCGATGTTTGGGGCAGAACGAAAAATCACTATGCGCATCATGCAATCTCTCAGGATATTCCAGATACACCTTTAAGAAATACCCCTCCGAAGCGTCGTTAGGAATTTGTATCACTTCAATGTTTGTGTCGTTGATTCAAGTGAACCCGTCAATAGGTGAATATTCCGACATTGCCCACCCGTACAAATTATTGACCTCCGAATAAAACAGGTATTTTGATTTATTTTTGGGATCGTATGTTGGCATTGACTTGTTGTTCGCCTCCCCAAATCTATTGGAACAAACTGAAATACCCCCTCTTATCTTTCAAAATTTGCAATTAACAACATGTATACTTCAACATGCAATCCCACGTGAACCCTGGCATAGTATAGTACTATGCAGGGTCCAAACCAAAAGTCTTCATGTCTATGTCACGGAAATTTTCCATGACGTCAGCCAAAAGTCGTATGTCTCTCTTGAATTGAATTCATCCCATACGTTTTTTGCGTGAGTATACTGTTCGTCAGTGATGTCGCAGTCGTATAATTTGTTGTAGAAATGAGTTTCGATGGTAGTTCAGTCATGTCTAATTCCTGGAGTCAATTTACGGAGTCATATGGGAAAACCCCCTTGCGTGTAACTAACGAAAATTGTTTGTCAGTCAAATTTTGAAATTATTGCTTTGTAATACGAATATAATTCACTCTGAGCCTGCTTACCAACTTATCGAGACCTGCGCCGATGGAACGATAGGAATCGATTAATCGAAATTTGATACTCGTGCCCCGATCGTATTGTGTGAATGAAATGTATTTTTCCTTGTTGACAAGAAGAATGCTCACCTGTCCCCTTTTAGCAATGTTTTTTATCATGAGGTGACTGTCGTAGCCCGAGAGATTGTGAAATGCGATAGGTACTACTAACCTCTTTCTAAAATCCAAGTTACAAGGGGCCTGATGGGCAAAACCTCTAAATTGTCCCGTGAAGTGGCAGTGGTCATGTGGTCAGTGGTCATAATGTCTTTTTTGACAAAGGGTTTCTTGCAAATGTGAGATACCAATGCTTCGAGGGTATTTGGTCTAACAATCATTGGTACCATATTCTTGAATTTTGATTCGACAAATCCGGCAATGTCTGACAATTGGTCAGCAAACCATTGCATACAATCGGGACTTCGATAGCTTTTGAAATGATAGAGGCTGTCGTCATACGAACACTTTAGATAGTGGTCTGCACTGTAACCTTCATGCCTTTGATATTCCCTCGTTTTGTCAGATATGCTGTTATTGCATATTTCCAAAATTGATTCGAAATCAGCAATTGATGGCAAGAGGACATTATTGTTGGTTACATGTGATTTCGGAATCCAACAAAGTCGTATGGCGAAAAAGAAATTTTTCACTCGTTGATGTTCTCGCACATGACAGCATGATCTTTCAATTTATCTTCAGAATGAAAATAATTCAGGTATCGATCATAGAGTTTTTTTTACCAAAATGTTCATTCAATTGAGTTGGCAATAATCTGGTTATGTTCTTCATCCAGCAATAGTGATACTTGATGGTACCATCTTCATTTTCATTAGGTGGAGCTTCGTAATCATTGAGTTAAGGGAAATATTTCTCTTGTATAATGAGCAAATTAACATGACGCTCCTGCTTTTTGCAAGTCAAGCGTGCAGGCGCTACTATGTAAAACCGTTTTTGATCAACCAAATTCATCTCCAAAGCGTACACATTCACAGAACTATTATTGTATTTTTTAAATTTGCCGATGCGATGCAGAGACATTAGCGTATCCTCAACTTCCAATGAGGGTAAGATGAAGTACGTTGCACATCACTTTTTGCAGGGAAGAGAGCACTTATAACAGACCAATGAAAGCAGATCTGATCGGAATTTTGAATATTGACGCATGCTTTCTTTTTTGAAATTTGGTCCGGTAGTTTGATTAAGGAAGAACCGTTTCCTACTTTATATTTATTGATTGCGACCTATACAGAAATGACTTCACTCAATGCTCATCGCGTTCCTGAAAATCGCTCATTTTGTTCAGTATTACGTCCATAACATGTTTTGTGTACCACTCACCCAAGTCCGTCCCTGAGTCGACGATGGCTTTTGGAGGGGTGAAATGCTCACGATCTACCAAATTCCCCTCATTCGATTTTTTAATCGAATCCCCTGATAGTGTTGTATTTACTTCCACCATGGTTAACTGTTTCGGAATTTTTTAAATTTTCAGCTTGAAGATCTTGAATGCTTGTACCAAAAATAACATAGGTTCTATGAAACTTAAATTTATTATCAACCCCGTTCTAATTCTGTTTTCGAAGATCGCATTGACATTTATCCATTCGAAAGGCTCGCTGCGACGTCCCAATCCAAAACCTATTTGACTGGAATCTTTAAAATTGATTAAACATTTCATGCGTTTGAGATCTCCAATTTGAATATATTTTGCTTTGTTCACCTATCGAAAATTAAATTTTTTCCAGTGCTGGCATGCATGTTCTCATATGACGGTTGATTACTCTAATGGAAGCTGTTTCTATTGACAGTTCTTCAATTAGTTTGAGAGTCATATCGATTTTGGAACGAGAAACAATTTCTCCAAGAACTTATAACTCACCAAGCAAAAAAGATATGAAGCTGTTCTTGTGGAGATGCAAGTGCTGCATGGTTGATGCGGAAGCGTAACGTGCTGCAGTGGGTAGGGGTAGGGGTAACGTGCTGCAGTGGGTATATGTAGGGGTGGTCTGCTGAACTGGGGGGCTGAGGAGAGATGATGTTGTTTGCTGCTGAAGGACTGTTGTTGAGGATGGCGTGCAAACTGCTGATTGTCTGGAATAGAAAAGCCTTTTATAATTTCACTTTGAAAAACCGGACGGAGAAGAGAGGTTCGTCCTTAGGTTGAAACAAAAATAGCCTATCTTGATTTTAACGATTTCGAACGAGATTGCTGGTGATGACTTCTCTGCGTCGACTAGGCCTCTGAATATGATGCAATATTTCCCCGATGAGAGCTGCTCCAGATGGGGCTGATATTGAATTGTTACACGGTGAGGCAGGACTGTCACTTGATCCTCCAGTAGGATGAGGATGGTATCTCCAAATTTTCCCTTTAACTGCTTTGGCTGTCAAAATCTTGTAGGGCAGATTGATGGTGAGCTCACTGAGCTTGATGTAGAGTGGCCTAAAAAAAACAATAAAAAAAGAGTCATTGAAACAATAAACTTTTGAATGAATTGTACACTTGGTAAATAGAGAATTGAAGATTGGCTGGATATTAGACATAAACAGAAGAATGGTAGATTGCACGCAGTTTCAAAAGAAGAGCCATTAAAACAATCAACTTTTGAATGAAATTAAATTGGAAAAAACACCTACTGGAGGATAAAGCACTGGAGAATAATAATAAAATGAACTTACTTTTTTGGTGGATGGAAGTAACACTCTATGGAAAAATACTTGAATAAGTGTTGATGAATAACTCGAACACTGGTATTCGAAGAAGAGTCGATGCGTAACTGGATCACTGGTGGTCGGTCGAAAAGCTGATGAATAATTGACGCCTATGTCAACAACTCACTTGTTATTCAGAACGTCTTTCCTTTTCTCCAGTTATCAGGCAAACGTGGCCAAGCCGCCTCATCCTTGCAACATACTCTATGAGTATTCTAATTATGGATAATTGTATTTTGGCTGAGTTTGACCTCATCATCAAGAAATCGACCACGAGTTTTTGCTGATGAAGTTGTTATGAATAAATGAACACACTTCATGAATATGCGGATGCAATTCCGTTATCTGCAATAATTCTAATGATGGATATTAATTTCTGGTCATTGTCAATAATTATCAGGACATTGACCCGGACATTTTGCCGATAAAGCTGTTATGAATAATTGGTTTTCTGCACTTTCTGATAATAAGTGTTATTTCCAAAATTGGAGCATGATTATGAAATACTAATAGAATGAAATTCATGAATATATATTGGGATTTTATTCAGCTTGGAAAAAATGGACTCTGCCCACGAACATTTTTAATGGAATGATGAGATGATGAGAATTTTGAGGAAAATCTTCTTCACTAGTCTGCTTGCGGACTTGGGATGATTCTGGTGATTGACAGGCTCCCATTCATCTGCATCTGGTTCGGTTTGATCTTGAAAAATGATTTTGAGTTTGTAATTGCATATTTTTTCTGGTAGCTATGTGGAAAAGACATCCAACTTGTTTACTTTTGTCGAACCCATCATTCTCCAATCTGATCTATTGCACTTGTGTTTGAGTCCTTTGGTATCAAGGGTATTGAGGGTCGAATGCGTCGCAATGGATATGTTGTTGGGGGTATATTACGTTCTCCCAAGCCCTCCACACTCAACTCGCCAAACTGTTCCACTACGTTTTCTTTTTCTTCGTAGAATTCGACATTCTTGGAAAGTTCTCGAACATATCTACCAAATTCCTTGAGTCCACGTCTGTACTCCTTAGCAGATATTTCGAAAAGTATAATTTTCCGCATCATTGTTTCATTATTCCAAATAGCTTGGAGGGGGGAAGCAATGGTCTGAAGATATGGCGGGCGGTCCTTAGTTTAAACGTGGGTTTAAAAATTTCTTTGTTTTCTGATGAATCGAGTATGATATGAATGCAGACTTTTCATATTCACGTTCTCCAGTAAAAGTTATCTTGTTAGAGTACCCACACGAAGCTGTGCTCCCAATCATAACGAAGTTAGAAACTAGTGCCCTCTTGACATCGGAAAATACCTAATTATGTTTCTTGACGTTGAGGCGAATCCATTGACACTGAAATTTCCCTTATCAGAGTGAAGATCTGGCGGTCCCTGGTTCAAGCCTGGGTATCGACATTTCTTCGTTTTTTGATGAATTGAGTATGATATGTATGCAGACTTTTCATATTCACGTTCTCAAGTGAAAGTTAGCTACTAGTGCCCTTTCAACATCGGAAAATGTTAAATTTTGTTTTTTCCAATGACAGGCAGCCATGTTTGTTTCTCTCAGCGGTAGCCATGTTTTTTTCTCTCTAATGACAAGCGGTCATGTTTTTTTTTCTTAGAGGTAGCCATGTTTTTTCCGGCTCGTGCATCATCACCATCGAGCGATATACGCGACATGAAAAGTGGCGCCATCTCTTGTGACAGGCTGCCATGTTTTTTCCCTCTAATGACAGGCGGCCATATTTTTTTCTTTTCAATGACAGACGACTGAGAGGGGTGGAGAAAAGTTGAAACAATTGTTTAGTTCATGTCAGGTTCACAAGCCCATTATATTTTACCGCGTTCTCAAGCCATCACATACAATTTCCGACATTTAATCTACGTATACAGACCCGGCAGTGTTGCTGCTCCTTTTCGCAAGATATTATGATCAAATTGCGCATGGAATGTTTTATTTCCACAATACGAACACGAGAGGAAAATTATCTCGCCAAACACTTTCATTCAATTTTGTTTACTTTTCTATTGTCTTATCCAGTCGCCGAATAAATCATATACATTTTGGGATATTTAATGATTGTTACAAGCTTTTATTTAGTTTCACTTGTTAGTTAGTCAATAAGTTCGTTCGTTTGTGAGTTTGGTTCAAATTTTGCAAGTTGATTTTGACCGACTCGGCAGGTGTTCATAATTCCGGTGACAATGCATTATGGAATTTTTTCTACAGAAAAAAAACAAAATAGCGGCTCTAATATGGCGGACGAGGTTTGTAATTATGGTCCGATTGGATTAAAAATTGGTACGTGAGAGTTTCCGGAGTCGGAGATTATGAACTCGAATGGCGAACGAATTTTGTTAGTATGGTCCGAATCGATTCAAAATTGGTATTGGTTATCTGGGTCGGAGATCATGAGATTTCTGTCAAAATTCATGAATTCAAGATGGCGGAAAAGGTTTGTAATTATGGTCCGACTCCATTCAAAATTGGTATGTGGGGGTTTACTGGTCGGAGATCATGAAATTTTTATCAAAATCAATGAAATCAAGATGGCGGCCCTCAAATGGAGGACGAGTTTCATGATTATATTCCAATTCGATTCAAAATTGGTATGCAGGGGTTTTCAGTGTCGGAAATTATGACTTTTTTGTCGAAATTTATAAATTCAAGATGGCGGCCCCAAGATGGGGGACGAGTTTTCTGATTATGGTCATATTTTATTCAAAATTGGTATGTGAAGGTTCTCAGGTTTGGACATTATGAATTTTCTGTCAAAATCTATCAATTCAAGAGGGCGACTTCAAGATGGCGAAAGAGTTTTGTGATTATGGTCAGTCTCTATTCAAAATTGGTGTGCGGGAGTTTTTGGGGTCGGCGATCATGATTTCTCTGAACTCAAAACTTACAGGGAAGAGACCTTGTAATAACAATGCTCTATTAGAAGATAACAGATCAAGGCGAACTAACTAAAAAGCAGAAAATAAAATAACTCATAAAAAACCTTTCTGAAGACAAGTTTTCCATTTGGACCACATATAAAATGAATTTGAGTCATCGCTGGCAATGATTCAATAATTTTTTGTTGAATTAATTGGTTTTAAAAAGCTTTTCGTGCGAATTGGAAGCTTGTCTTTAAAAAGGTTTATTATTGGTTATTATCAAGTCAGGTCCTCTGTTTGTGTGTCAGTTTAATCGTTTGCATGTCAATTTTTCCTACTAATATGGAATATGACTTTTCCAAGGCATTCGATGAAGTACATCATCCAACTCTTATGGCGAAACTAACTTGGAAATATTGATGTACATGGCAATCTATCAAGGCATCTGAACTCTTATATTTCTGACAGATACCAATATATCACCTTGAATGACTCTCAATCGCATGAAAAATTGAATACCTCAGGTGTACCACAAGGATACACCTAGGTCCCTTACTACTCAGTATTTTTCTTAGTGACATACAAAAATGTTCAATTACATCTAAAATATCATCATACGTGGATGATCTGAAAATTTACAAAAGAATCAAGCACAACGTGGACTAGACCTTCAGAATGATCCCAATCGTTTTTCAAAATACTCCACTTATAAGCTCGTTCTCAATATACAGAAATGTTCCCAAATTCTCTTATCAAGGTGTTCAACTTCTTTGAAAACAAACTCCATATAAATAAACAGATACTTTAATCTGAAGATGAAGTGGAGGACCTAGGGCTCATCCTGGATAAAAAAATCCAGTTTGAAAGCCATGTTGAGGTTATCGTTGGGAAGGCATTGAAAGATGTCGACTTCATCCTGAGAATTGCATTTCAAAGTCATCTATATGTTGTAACAATGGTTATACCTATATTGGAATTCAATTGCATTATATGGTACTCTGTTTATGACAAATACATCTTACGTATCGACTATGTCCAGAAAAAAATTGTAAAAATTCTAAACTACAGATATTTTTGCCATCGGCAATCCGAACATCATGATGAGAACTTCCGATTTTACAAACTTGAACGATTATTTATCCAGAAGGAATTTTCCGATATACTTTTGTTTACGCTAACCATATCATCTCTGAGTATTCAAATAATTGCATTACCTACATAAAAGAAATAGACTAATCTTCCACATGAGAACTTTCAATAGCAATTACTACAATAACTCTCTTCTCATGAGATCAATGAATTCTTATAATTTCGTATGTAAAACTCAAGACATTTTTACTATCCTACGAATATGTTCGAAAAGCCCAAAACTTTTCTGTGTTCAAATTATAATTTTCTATCAGAATAGATCAAGAAATGGTTTTCGATATGTATTATGGTAACACACTTTCTTTCTTCCTTCACTCTTTTTTTTACGTATAAGTTTCAGTTATAGGATTCCTCTGTTTTCGTATAAAGTTTTAATTTTCATCCGATCGAAAAATAAAATAATTAATAAAAAACTTTTTTTAAAGCAAGCATTTATTCAAATGTATTAAAGAATAAAAATATTTGCTTTGGATATGTGACGTAGGTTATTCGGTAGTTATAGATTCGAAAGCTTGTCGCTTCTGTATTCGAACTGAAAACTTTACGCGACAAGCTATTGAATCTATTACTCACGGAATAACCTACATCACACATCCAAAGCAATTATTTTTTAATTTCAGTGCATTTGAATGAAAGCTTGTCTTCAAAGAGCTTTTTTATTATTTCATCTTTTAGTACTCAAGTACGCTCAATCTAATTTCCGTTAAACATCGTTATTAGTCTTTCCTGTAAGTTCTGAGCTATCCAGTCCTACAATGAGGAGACCATCTGAAGATTAACTCATCTGCCATTTCGGAGACCATCTTCAATTTATGAATTTTAACTCAAAATCAATGATATTCGACTAAACCCTTATTTTCCCCCGCCAAAAACCTCGACATACCAATTTTGAATCAAATCGCGCCCCCATGATAAGGTTGGGGCATGATGTGAAAAATCATTATAAAACAACTTCCATTACAGAGATTGATCACTGAAATCAATAATACCTTTGAAAAATAAAAACAATTTTCGCCATCAATTTTTTGTTAAAAATGTCTTTAAAAATCAATAAATTCTTCGTCCGCTCGGAGTGGCATTTCGGTAACGTGACGTCACGATACTGTTGGAACTCGGACCGGCCACATGCATCGTGTGGAAATGACAGTCGATGAAGAAGATGTCATTCAAAACGTTTCCTGTTTGGATTGTGCAGCTACTAAAGATGGAAATATGGGAAGAATCGATAGTAACGGGTATAAAGCTGGGTACTGACTTGAATGTGCATGCGTTGAGTCAGGGCGCATGCATATGCACATTCAAATCTGGTTGTGTCATTCGCGACGACTCACATAAATTGTGTGAATTAGCAGAGCTTTCGGGTAGGTCTCAAAACGACTGTTCATTGTGGCATGAGTTACGGTATGGTCGAGTTACAGCCTCAAATTTGTATCAAGCTGCTCATTGTAAATCCTCATTGAAAATGTGGGGCAGAACGTCTTATTTTTGATGTACGCATCAATGTATACTTATGTAGTTTTCCATATCATCCTTCAACGTGAAATGATCCTCGCAGCAAAACAATTGTGTTTTTGTTGGTTTGTACTTGCGACGAGCAACACAAAACCACTTTTTTCCTTTTTTCTTGGAATGCACGCAAAAAAATAATTTTTGCGGTTTTTCTTGTTGAATTCTTACAACCATGCTTATAACACCAACGATAACTCGTTCTTGGAGTAGGCATTTTGAAAATTAAAGTATTGATATTGATAATGACGCGAACAATAAACACTTCGCAATATTAGCGGCAGCAACACGTAGGTACTCGCTGCCTACTGCAGAAGAGAGGATCAAGGGCCCAACAGTATTGTGACGTCACGCTTTCTTTTCGAGGTGATGGAGGAGCGTGAAAGTTAGGAAGAAAACAAATAATAAAGTCGTATACGTAGATTCCAAATATTCCATAAAAAAATTGCATGTTCCAACCTATCAACAAAACTCGTCCGCCATCTTGAATTTTGACAAAAAATTCATAATCTCCGACCTCGAAAACCCCCACATACATAGTTTTTGGGGTCGAAGATTATGAATTTTTTTACAAAATAAAATAAGTTCAATATAACGGCTGAAAGCTGACTCACGTGTTTCGTGATGATGGTCCGATTTTATTGAAAATTGTATGTGTGGATTTTCGGGTTCGGAGACATGCATTTTTATTTAGAACTCCTGAAAAAGGCGGCTCCCAGATGGTGGACGATTTTTGTAATTATGGACAAATTCTATTCAAAATTGGTATGTGGGGGTTATTAGGATTGGATATTACGGACGAGTTTTGTGATTATTGTCCGATTCTATTCAAAATAGGTGTGTGAGGGTTTTTTGTGGTCGGAGATTATGATTTTTTTGTCAAAATTCATGAATTCAAGATGGCGGGCGAGTTTTGTGATCATGGTCCAATTCTATTCGAAATTGGTGTGGGGGGATTTTTGGGATCGGAGATTAAGAGTTTTTTTTATTCATAAATTTAAGATGATGGACATGGTTTGTGATTATGGTCCGATTCTATTCAAAATTGGTATGTGGGGGTTTTTGGGGTCGAAAATCAGTATTCACAAATTCAAGATGGCGGACAAGTTTTGTTGATAGGTTGGAACATGCAATTTTTTTATTGAATATTTGGAATCTACGTATACCACTCTATTATTTGTTTTTTTCCTAACTTTTACGATCCTCCATCACTTCGAGAAGAGAGCGTGACGTCACAATACTGTTGGGCCCTTGATCCTATCTTCTGCAGTAGGCAGCGAGTACCTACGTGTTGCTGCCGCTAATATTGCGGAGTGTTTATCATTCGCGTCATTATCAATATTAATACTGTAATTTTCGAAATGCCTACTTCAAGAACAAGTTATCGGTGGTGTTATGGGCATGGTTGTGAGAATTCAACAAGAAAAACCGCAAAAAACATTTTTTTGCGTGCATTCCAAGAAGAAATGAAAGAAGTGGTTTTGTGTTTTTTGAGTACATACCAACAAAAACACAATTGTTTTGCTGCGAGGATCATTTCACGTTGAAGGATGATATGGAAACAGTACATAAGTATTCATTGATGCGTACATCAAGAATAAGACGTTCTGCCCCACATTTTCAATGAGGATTTACAATGAGCAGCTTGAAGAAAATTTGAGGCTGTAACTCGACCATACCGTAACTCATGCCACAACTAACAGTCGTTTTGAGACCTACCCGAAAGCTCTGCTAATTCACACAATTTTTGTGAGTCGTTGCGAATGACACATCCAGATTTGAATGTGCATATGCATGCGCCCTGACTCAACGCATGCACATTCAAGTCAGTAATACCCGTTACTATCGATTCATTTTATATTTCCATCCTTAGCAGCCGCACAATCCAAACAGGGAAAGTTTTGAATGACATCTCCTTCATCGACTGTCATTTCCACACGATGCATGTGGCCGGTCCGGTTCCAACAGTATCGTGACGTCACGTTACCGAAATGCCACTTCGAGCGGATGAAGAATTTATTGATTTTTGAAGTCATTTTTAACATAAAATTGATGGCGAAAATTGTTTTTCACATTATATATTTGGCTAAATCTTATCGGTGGTTAGAGATCATCTTCCTAGACCTTCCACTGAAATCGTCAATTCGACGTTGATGTTGGGGTGAATAGGTATCGGGTCTCGACGGCCATTGATAAGTACGTTCGATTTTCGATTAATTCCAACATTCACATTAAATTGAGGAAGTAAAGTGTTCGCGAGTGTGTGTCGATTCTTATAGCCTCGATAGCTCAATGGTAAGAGCGTATGTCCGGAAAGCATAGGGTTGTGGGTTCGAGTCCCGCTTGAGGATGCTTTTTTCCTTTAATTTATTAATCTGTCCATTATGCCACAGATTCCTTTTTCATAATTTCTCTTGGACAATAATTTCCCACTTTCACATCATATATTTGGCTAAATCTTATCAGTGGTTGGAGATCATCTTCCTAGATCTTCTACTGAAATCGTCAAGTCGACGATGATGTTGGGGTGAATAGGTATCGGGTTTCGACGGTCATTGATAAGTTCGTTCGATTTTCGATTCATTCCAACATTCACATTAAATTAAGGAAGTAAAGTTTTCGCGAGTGTGTGTCGATTCTTATAGCCTCGATGGCTCAATGGTAAGAGCGTATGTCCGGAAAGCATAGGGTTGTGGGTTCGAGTCCCGCTTGAGGATGCTTTTTTTCTTTAATTCAATAATCTGTCCATTATGCCACAAATTCCTTTTCCATAATTTCTCTCGGACAATTATTTCCCACTTTCACATTATATTTTTTTTTTTTTATGTTCTGGTTCCCACGAAAAGGGATATCTTGTAATGTTCAGAGAACATCGTGGGAACCTAGGGAAAGAAGGTAGGAGTTGGTGTTCGTCTTAAATTTCTGAAGGTTGTATGCCTCGGGGAACACCTCCCTAGGCAATGAGTTCCAAAGCCACGCTGTTCGTTGGATGCACGAGTCTTTGGAAAGTGATGTTCTGCAGGTCTCCAAAGTGACCACGAAGGGGTGTTATGACTGAACTTGACGGGTTAATCTCGAAGAGACTGCCAAAGCAGGAACGATTGTTGATATTTCAGAAGAGCATCGCCCATGAAAATATCTATAAAATAGAGACAAATCGCCAACTTTTCTACGGTGTTCCAGACAAGTGAGCGAGTTTGTAAGCGAGGCATCACCGATGAGACGAATTGCCCTTTTTTGGACAGAAACCAATAGCCTCAGGATATGTTTAGGTGCCGCACTCCAAATATGGGAACAGTATTCCAGGACTGGTCGGATCTGTGCCTTATAGATCATAAGCAGCTGACTGGGGGTGAAATAGCTCTTGGCACGAAACAGAAAACCAAGTTTTTGGGATGCACTTTTGGCAATGGACCTCACGTGATTTTCCCAGGAAAGGTTATTGCTGATAGTAATACCAAGCATCGATATGGATGGCTTCAGTGGTATGGTTACTCCTGACAAAGTTATGTTAGGCACAGTGAGATCGGCTTTTCTAGAGAAAAGACATGCTTGTGTTTTGTTTGCATTGAATTCTACCAAGTTATTAGATCCCCATTCGAGAATTGTTGCTAAGTCCATATTTACATTATTAACATTTCTTCCTCGTTCATTTCTGGTTTCACGGGCTGATATAGGGGCCCTGGAAGAGAAAGCGGTATGGAGGGTACTATCATCGGCAAAGCTGTGTACTGGACATGAAGTTGCTTTCAACATATAAATATATATATATATATATATATATATTTATATGTATATATAAATATATATATATATATATATATATTTATATGTATATATAAATATACATATAAATATATATATATATATATATATATATAATGTGAAAGTGGGAAATAATTGTCCGAGAGAAATTATGGAAAAGGAATTTGTGGCATAATGGACAGATTATTGAATTAAAGAAAAAAACATCCTCAAGCGGGACTCGAACCCACAACCCTATGCTTTCCGGACATACGCTCTTACCATTGAGCCATCGAGGCTATAAGAATCGACACACACTCGCGAACCTTTACTTCCTTAATTTAATGTGAATGTAGGAATGAATCGAAAATCGAACGTACTTATCAATGACCGTCGAGACCCGATACCTATTCACCCCAACATCATCGTCGACTTGACGATTTCAGTAGAAGATCTAGGAAGATGATCTCCAACCACTGATAAGATTTAGCCAAATATATGATGTGAAAGTGGGAAATTATTGTCCGAGAGAAATTATGAAAAAGGAATTTGTGGCATAATGGACAGATTAATAAATTAAAGGAAAAAAGCATCCTCAAGCGGGACTCGAACCCACAACCCTATGATTTCCGGACATACGCTCTTACCATTGAGCTATCGTGGCTATAAGAATCGACACACACTCGCGAACACTTTACTTCCTCAATTTAATGTGAATGTTGGAATTAATCGAAAATCGAACGTACTTATCAATGGCCGTCGAGACCCGATACCTATTCACCCCAACATCATCGTCGAATTGACGATTTCAGTGGAAGGTCTAGGAAGATGATCTCCAACCACCGATAAGATTTAGCCAAATATATAATGTGAAAAAAAAAAATTCTCCATCAATTTTATGTTAAAAATGACTTCAAAAATCAATAAATTCTTCTTCCGCTCGAAGTGGCATTTCGGTAACGTGACGTCACGATACTGTTGGAACTTGGACCGGCCACATGCATCGTGTGGAAATGACAGATGAAGGAGATGTCATTCAAAACGTTTCCTGTTTGGATTGTGCAGCTGCTAAGGATGGAAATATAAAATGAATCGATAGTAACAGGTATAAAGCTGAGTACTGACTTGAATGTGCATGCGTTGAGTCAGGGCGCATGCATATGCACATTCATATCTGGATGTGTCATTCACAACGACTCATAAAAATTGTGTGAATTAGCAGAGCTTTCGGGTAGGTCTCAAAACGACTGTTCATTGTGGCATGAGTTACGATATGGTCGAGTTACAGCCTCAAACTTTCATCAAGCTGCTCATTGTAAATCCTCATTGAAAATGTGGGGCAGAACGTCTTATTCTTGATGTACGCATCAATGAATACCTATGTACTTTTCCATATCATCCTTCAACGTGAAATGATCCTCGCAGCAAAACAATTGTGTTTTTGTTGGTATGTACTCGCGACGAGCAACACAAAACCACTTCTTTTAATTTTTTCTTGGGGTGCACGCAAAAAAATAATTCTTGCGGTTTTTCTTGTTGAATTCTTACAACCATGCCCATAACACCAACGATAACTCGTTCTTGAAGTAGGCATTTTGAAAATTACAGTATTAATATTGATGATGACGCGAATGATAAACACTCCGCAATATTAGTGGCAGCAACACGTAGGTACTCGCGGCCTACTGCAGAAAATAGGATCAAGGGCCCAACAGTATTGTGACGTCACGCTCTCTTTTCGAAGTGATGGAGGAGCGTGAAAGTTAGGAAAAAAACAAATAATAGAGTGGTATACGTAGATTCCAAATATTCAATTAAAAAATTGCATGTTCCAACCTATCAACAAAACTTGTCCGCCATCTTGAATTTGTGAATTTTGATTTCTGACCCCGAAAACCCCACATACCAATTTTGAATAGAATCGGACCATAATCACAAACCATGTCCATCATCTTAAATTTATGAATAAAAAAAACACTTAATCTCCGACCCCAAAAATCCCCCCACACCAATTTCGAATAGAATTGGACCATGATCACAAAATTTGCCCGCCATCTTGAATTTATGAATTGTGACAAAAAAATCATAATTTCCGACCACAAAAACCCTCACACACCTATTTTGAATAGAATCGGACAATAATCACAAAACTCGTCCGTAATATCCAATCCTAAGAACCCCCACATACCAATTTTGAATAGAATTTGTCCATAATTACAAAAATCGTCCACCATCTGGGAGCCGCCATCTTGATTTCAGGAGTTCTAAATGAAAATGCATAGTCTCCGAGCCCGAAAATCCACACATACCCATTTTCAATAAAATCGGACCATCATCACGGAACTCGTGAGTCTGCTTTCAGCCGTTATATTGAAATTATCAATTTTGTAGAATCTTCGACCCCAAAAACTATGTATGTGGGGGTTTTCGGGGTCGGAGATTATGCATTTTTTATCTAAATTCAAAAATTCAAGATGACGGACGAGTTTTGTTGATAGGTTGGAACATGCAATTTCTTTATTGAATATTTGGAATCTACGTATACGACTTTATTATTTGTTTTTTTCCTAACTTTCACGCTCTTCCATCACTTCGAAAAGAGAGCGTGACGTCACAATACTGTTGGGCCCTTGATCCCCTTTTCTGCAGTAGGCAGCGAGTACCTACGTGTTGCTGCCGCTAATATTGCGAAGGGTTTATTGTTCGCGTCATTATCAATATCAATACTTTAATTTTCAAAATGCCTACTCCAAGAACGAGTTATCGTTGGTGTTATGGGCATGGTTGTAAGAATTCCAACAGGAAAAACCGCAAAAATATTTTTTTTGTGTGCATTCCAAGAAAAAAGGAAAAAAGTGGTTTTATGTTGCTCGTCGCAAGTACAAACCAACAAAAACACAATTGTATTGCTGCGAGGATCATTTCACGTTGAAGGATGATATGGAAAACTACATAAGTATTCATTGATGCGTACATCAAAAATAAGACGTTCTGCCCCACATTTTGAATGAGATTTACAATGAGCAGCTTGATGCAAATTTGAGGCTTAACTCGACCATACCATAACTCATGCCACAATGAACAGTCGTTTTGAGACCTACCCGAAAGCTCTGCTAATTCACACAATTTTTGTGAGTCGTTGCGAATGACACAACCAGATTTGAATATGCATATGCATGCGCCCTGACTCAACGCATGCACAGTACCCAGTTTTATACCCGTTACTATCGATTCATCCTATATTTCCATCTTTGGTAGCTGCACAATCCAAACAGGAAACGTTTTGAATGACATCTTCTTCATCGACTGTCATTTCCTCACGATGCAAGTGGCCGGTCCGAGTTCCGACAGTATCGTGACGTCACGTTACCGAAATGCCACTCCGAGCGGACGAAGAATTTATTGATTTTTGAAGAAATTTTTAACAAAAAATTGATGGCGAAAATTGTTTTTATTTTTCAAAGTTATTATTGATTTTAGTGATCAATCTCTGTGATAAAGTGGTTTTATAATGATTTTTCACATCATGCCCCAACCTTATCATGGCGGCGCGATTTGTTTCAAAATTGGTATGTCGAGGTTTTTGGGGACGGAATTATGAGTTTAGTCGAATATCATTGATTTTGATTTAAAATTCATAAATTGAAGATGGCAACTCCGAAATGGCAGATGAGTTGATCTTTAGATGGTCTCCTCATTGTAGGACTGGATAGCTCAGAACTTACAGGAAAAAAAGGACTCATAATAACGATGCTTTAACAGAAATGCTTAGATTGAGGCGTACTTGAGTACTAAAAAGCACAAAATAAAATAATTAATAAAAAAGCTCTTTAAAGACTAGCTTTCATTCAAATGCACTGAAATTAAAAAATAATTGCTTTGGATGTGTGATGTAGGTTATTCCGTGAGTAATAGATTCAATAGCTTGTCGCGTAAAGTTTTCAGTTCGAATACAGAAGCGACAAGTTTGAATCTATAACTACCGAATAACCTACGTCACATATCCAAAGCAATTATTTTTATTCTTTGATGCATTTGAATAAATGCTTTCTTTAAAAAAAATTTTTTGATTATTATGTTAGAAAATTATCATTTGAACACAGAAAAAATTTCTGATAGAAAATTAATTTAAAAAAGTTTTAGGATGCTTTTCGAACATATTCGTAGGATAGTAAAAATGTCTTGAGTATTACATACGAAATTATAAGAATTCATTGATCTCATCAGAAGAGAGTTATTGTAGTAATTGCTATTGGAAGTTCTCATGTGGAAGATTAGTCTATTTCTTGTAATGTAGGTAATGCAATTATTTGAATACTCAGAGATGATATGGTTAGCGTAAACAAAAAGTATATCGAAAAATTCCTTCTGAATAAATAATCGTTCTAGTTTGTAAAATCGGAACTTCTCATCATGATGTTCGGATTACCGATGGCAAAACTATCTGTAGTTTAGAATTCTTACAATTTTTTTCTGGACATAGTTGATACGTAAGATGTATTTGTTATAAACAGGGTTCCATATAATGCAATTGAATTCCAATATAGGTATAACCATTGTTACAGCATAGAGATGACTTTGAAATGCAATTCTCAGGATGAAGTCGACAGCTTTCGAAGCCTTCCCAACGATAACCTCAACATGGCTTTCAAACTGTTTTTTTTTTATCCAGAATGAGCCCTAGGTCCTTCACTTCATCTTCAGATTAAAGTATCTGTTTATTTATATGGAGTTTGTTTTCAAAGGAGTTGAACACCTTGATAAGAGAATTTGGGAACATTTCTGTATATTGAGAACGAGCTTATAAGTGGAGTATTTTGAAAAACGATTGGGATCATTCTGAAGGGTCTAGTCCACGTTGTGCTTGATATATATATATATATATATATATATATATATATATATATATATATATATATATATATATATATATGATAAAGTAGTATTCTGTCCGTTTGGTTTCAATTTCAATTTAATCTCACGTTAGTAAGTAGTCATTCATAGGTACATTTATATCCATAATAAACCATACATTTTGAAGTCGTCCTGAAAAAGACAATAACCATTGTCGAATTCTAAAGAATACATCTGATTTATCTCTCTAGTTGAATGCAACCTCACTGAATTACACTACTTCATATTATAACTAGTCACGAAAACTTCTCACTATAAGATAACCAACCATCGATTTGCTTTGGATAAATCTAAGATCTAAGCAGTCTTTCCGATTTCATCTGGCAAAGTCAGCATTTTCAGGTCACGATGAATATTCTCATTTCCAACATAACATGCCACATTGACCTCTGACGTACCATGCGGCATTCCTCAGAATTTAATTGTGGAAGGTTTGGATAATATTCATTTTTGAATCGTTGGCAAACCCCGAGAATTAAATGCCATATACACACATCGGTTCCACCCTCAGTTTTTGCGAAAAAACTGCTGGCAGATATGAGGAATCCATCTTCACTTCAATACGAAGACTTTTCAATTACTCGATAACTGTACTTTAGATTTCAAGTAGTCAGATTCAGAAACCTATCTAGTGTTGCAATCCCACAATCAACTGAAGAAAAAATCAATCAATAGCTTTGGGTGTGGAATCAACTTAGATCCTAAAAAATACATATACTCAAAAAAAAGCTTCAAAGTAATTGACTATTCTCAAATAAACCAAGAAATTCAAACCTCAAGAAAATCTGATCGTAAACAGGGAGCGTTTTCCTATGACTCTCAGATTGAAAGAAGAGGACCTCTTCACAAAACCAAAAAGATTTCCCAATTCAATTTGAAAATTTTCCCTATCAACAATGTTTTATTATTATTTGAAAACAATTTTTGACCTTCAACTTATTTATTATGTTGGGGAAAACATACTTATCAATCAATTAGCATATTGTTTTGTGTTCCAAAGCCTCTAACATATAAAACTGGTTTATAGGACCCAACTTCACGCAACTGTAGTTGCCACTGAACGGAGGATATTAAACTACTCATTATGATTGATAGTGAAATGGATAAAAAATATATCCGTCAAATGTAGTGGCAGATAGTTTTTTCATCTACATTTCAATGATTCATTGTAAATTGAAAATTACGTTCCAATCACAGAAGTGGTCATTTCTGTTTTTTATGGGAAAATATTTATAATTAATGAAATATGCCTAACGTATAGTATATCCATTCATAGTTGGATGATGGGGTTTATCATCCACGGGTGATTTCGAGAAATGTTCCGAAAGTCAATAATGATGATATTTTTTTGTATAAAGGCAAAAATATTATAACCGTTCTTGAATATCACCTTGGGCATGGAAGGATGATTTTTTGGTAATTGTGTTATACCTTGAAAATATATAGATATATAATTATGTATATATCAATCAGTTGAGAAGAACAATTCATTCAACAGAATTTTGTGAAGTCCTAACCTGTACCCAGAGAGAAGAGGCAATACCAAAATAATTCTGCGACAAAAATAAATCATTTTGATACCATACAGATGTGAAAATAACAAACACATGTGAAACTGTCTAGCCACGCTGACCTATTGAAAAACACGTGGAAATACTCAAGTAACCTTGTCCACAGTATTCATCATGAATAAACACCCTTTTCGGTCGGAACTTGTCGAAGTATTCGATTTTTACGAAGTAGTCATGAAAGTAGATACCAATTGATTTCATTCTGTTCTGTTCATTCCTAATAGACCATTGTTATCACAAGTTATCTCCCCTGTAAGTTTTGAGCTGAAAGAAATCATGATCTTCGACCACAAAAACTCCCTTTGAATAGAATCTGACCATAATCACAAAACTCGTCCGTCATCCTGAAGTCGCCATCTTGATTTGATAGATTTTGACAAATAATAAACAGAACTCAGAATTAAATATATTTTCGATTCTAAGAAAGGTTTGCTACGACAGTGCGCGTTTTTATCCAAACTAAGTAATTATTGATTTTTAATAAACATAAGAGTAAACTGACGTAATTAAAGTTATATTTTGGTAATTCTGTTCAAAATACCATCTGGTGATAGGCAGGTTCTAGTTTTGGTAAGCCATCTTATATTGTATTTATATTTATTTGGCTCGATTTTTATGATTATTTTCTTATATATATATATATATATATATATATATATTTACCTATACATTGGTGAAATGATTATGTATTCTTCGACATATCCGCTCACTATGGAGCAAAAGTAACTGGATATTGCTGAAATTAAGACATTTCATGATTTCGGGAATGGTTTGGAGAATGATTGAAAAGAAATTTGAATTGATTTCTTTGAAAATTATTATTGATTTAAATAAGTTTACTGCACATGAACATGGAAATTATTACCTTATAGGTAATCATTAATTTATTAATATACTTTTATAATTAATGGGTGCGTTTTTTTTTCTGAGTAGTAATTGAGATTAGCTTAGTACGCAAATTAAACGAATCCGCTTTCATTCAAAGACTTTAGCGGGTTATGACTTTACTAGCCGTACAATAAGGTTTTCTCGTTATTTTCCCGGAAGACAATATAACACCCAGTATAAAATCTCTGAAGCTTTACTTCAATATCTTTGTATAGCCATATCAGGGATCATATCAATGGCCAGTCTGTTTTGGGGTTTTAAAATTCTACAACTGTCCAGGTCATAACATTTGAGTCCAAGATGGGCACTACTCCACTGGCCTCCTCAACGTTTTCAAATTCCTGATCTTTTCGTTTCTTTTCCAGAAAATTATGTACGACATATCCTTGTTTTCTAAGGATTACTATTGTGTCGATGAACAATTACATTTTGTCTGCCTAAATCTGTTCGAACATTTATATAATTGTTTTTATGGAGGCTGTGTTTAATTTGAAGGAAAATTTTAGTTTTCCGCTTCTCCATTTTGTATGAAAAATAAAATTTGGAATTCGAGGAATCGCTTCCAGATGTGGAATTGATTTATTGTGTTTCTTATTGAAGTTTTCTACCGAAGCAAATGCCTTACATTGGGAATTTTACACAAGTCCAACGTAAATTTCATTCAAATCCAAAGCCATACCGCAGTTTCACATTGAAGAATTAATCATGGAACAGTTTCTGATTGTTACTGAAGTCTACTGAAATGGTTACTTAGGCGTGAAACCGTAGTATGGCTTCATATTTAGAAGATCTGGCCATTGAGTGGAAATCCCTTTTCTATGGATTGTGTAAATTTTGCAAAACATTTGCTTGAGTTGAAAAAACGAACTGTGACCCTTTTGCAACCCAACGCATTTGTGATTTCCACATCTGAAAAACCTTTTTCTGAATTAAAATTTCTTTTGTCACAGAAAATCAAATTATAGAAATAGTTTTTCTCAATTCAGAGAGAATTGATTGGACTACTTTATCTCAGTTTCAAATATGAGAATATTATTGAATAAAAAATTATTAGTATTAACTTTCATTGGTTGTTGCACAAATTCAAAGCAGATTTGCTTGAACCAGAAATTTGATGTGGATGGTACTTTCGACTACTGCACAAACATTTTTTTGCAGTTGTTTATCATACATGGCTGCCTCTGGCCAAGACACACACCACACCACTGTTCTACTGATAGATTCAAACTCAAACACGATGAAGTAATCCGTAGTGGATTACGATTATTTATCGCAATGAGCGGCCAGTAAAGTAAACAACTGGTTTGGTCCACTATATTCTTTATACGGGGAATCATATTCATATTTTTTCCCCTTTTTCTTTCTAATTCAACATTATAATATGAACGATTTTGAACGAATCCTACATTTTCAAACTGTTCAACTGAGAATGGTTATACTATACATATCATTTGGAATTTTAAGTCACAATCACAGGTTGTTTTACAGATGTTAAAAAAAAATATGGAGGTCGGTTTTATATCATAGACTTGAAAACATTTTCTCACCTTCTTTGATAATTTTTAATTTTTCAAATGCACTAGTAATATTGATATTGAAGTGCTCGAAAACAGCTTTATATTGATATTCATGACACAGAAAAGAACTGAGAATTGTTTTCTTGCGCCAAATTATCCCTCAACCCAGCCTCACTCCCTTTAAATACTCAATAATATGTTTTATGTTCCAGTACCAGCTATTCGCCGGACGTCAATAAGTACCCAACCCTGCTGCTGATTTTTTATTACTGTTTTATTTTTCGATGTTTATATGAAGACCGGAAGTGGCAATCCAAGCGACAATCACAGTCGACAGCACGACTTCCAAACATGTTTTTGACTGTTTGTGTGTGTGTGTCCATTCAAGTGTGTCTTAAATTGTATACCCATCATCCGATTATTTCGAACTACTTTTCTAAACTACATTTCAAAACTTGATGTTGACCCCACTATCACATTTGTATGAACTCTGGTAATGAAGATTAGATTATTTCTTTTGAGTTCGTAGTATTTGTTTAATGTGTCCGAAATTCGGTATTCCGTCCATTGAGTCATGTGAATAAAAAATGTCCACCGGCCCAACTCAATTATATTTTCAATTCCAACAACAGAAGTAGTCCAAGATCGGAAATGAGAATCTTGATTCTACTATTGAATCTCCCATCTTGATGAAATATTTATTAACATGAGACATTATACATTGCATTAAGAATTAAATAACGACGATGAGATGATTAATAACAAAAAGAAATTAGGTGAGATTGATTTTTGAGAAAAAAAAAGTTTTTGTTTTTTGGTGTCTTGTAAGGACATCGCAATTTTTATCTCAATTTTCATATCATCCTCACGATCTGTGCAAATGATTCCTTTCAATGTGCTTGCAATGGATCTGGGCCGTAAACTATTCAGCCACAACGATGAACTCAATCTTCAGCATACCAAAAATCAAGACAAAATCAAATACGGACTCAGAAGAGTTCCATAGGGTTCCTTTCTATAAATATTTTCAGAAGTTTTCTGAATAACCTCTCCTCTGGTTATATATAATATGTATGAAAATGATGAATGACAACCAGCCATTAGTCAAATAGATTATTTGCACCTTGGTTCAATCATACACTGGATTATTTTTTACGACTCCAATAAGTTTGTGTTTTTTATCATGGATGAAAGTTGGTTGGGCAAATTGGTAAGTTTGCCGAGTTACCTCTCAAAATATGCATTGAAATTATATTTATTTAGAATAACTTTCGACTATTGAAACAATTACCCCAATTTCAAATTTGTAATGATACAAATCCTCAGAAATATAGACATTCCCAGATTCGGTTTCCATTATGTCAGATGTGGAGAAATGTTTTTTGAATCTCTGATATGATAATTCATCTTGCAGTACATTTTACATATACTTATCTTATTTTCCATTCGGATAATTTCAGGAAGATGATAGAGGGGCAGAACATTTTTTTTTAACTTTTTTGCTGTAATAATGTGATGAAAACCTCAACCTGATATATTTAAGAATTACTGAAAAAACCAACAAACTGAGGAATTGCGATTTCAATGCATGCTTCAGTCCAAAGTTAGGATTTTAAGTATTTTGGAGGTGATTGAATAAATAGTCTAAAAATCTTCTCACATTAAAAACCCACAAAGGGTTGAATGGGGAAATACCTTAGAAACTATAAAAAACTGAAAATGAAATAAATTTTCAAGTCATAACAAAATGTGTACTGATATGATCTAATCATACTATCAAGCTATATTTTTTTTGAAAAAAAATTATCCTATACATTCTTACCGAGGGGAGGTAATTCAAGAGAGGGCTACTCAATTCCCAAATTTTTTAAATGGCAAGAACTGCAATGCAGAATCGAGTTCCTCAGAGATATATAAAAAACGGATGCGTCTTTCTCCAATTAATTCTTCCATAGAACTGTTTGCACTGTGTAACATGACCACTTGATTGAATATAATGTTCGAATTTCTTATACTATTGTCCGAATCAATTAGAATTTTGGAAGTGTGTCTAATATTGATTCTATTTTGAAAGAATATATGAATCAATTCAGCAACTGAATCAAAAATGAAAATATTTTCATGTATTACAATATTTTCCAATTGTTTCCTTCTGGTCACGAGATCTTCGTTCTAAATTGGGATTTGAATAGCTCTATGGATCTCAAGGTGTGGTTGGAACCATGATTATCTGATATTTAATTTGAAAAAATAATAATTTGTGAATCAGTTCCATCTTTCAAACATTTATAAATCATCAGGTTATTGTTTCAATTATGGCGATTCATATTCTGTATCCTATGATGAGCTATTATTCTGGAAAGGAGTTCTTACAATTTCCCCCACATCTTGAGAAACTTCCTAATAGAGATTACTAGTAGAGGGATGATGGTGTATTTGCTGTGAAAACTTCAGCTAGCCTGCAAATCTGTGTCCTTGTTATATGAAAATACTCTTTCGACAATCGTACATAAAATAAACAATTCCATATTTTTCATATGCATATTCGGTAGATATCTTCTGTGTGTATGTGCATGTTATCATTTTGGCATTTATGTGATTTAAAATCGCTATTTCTGGACACGTTTTCATAAACTAGATTAAGTGCGAAATTGTTCAATATGATAAATATGTGCTCCAAATAGTTTCAAGAGAAAAAATCAGAACGTATACGTGGGTTCGAGACGGATCCTGAAATGAGTAAAAAATGAAATATGAACTGTGTGAGCGACTACCAAATCATTTGTAACTAGGTGAGCGATCACTATAGGATTTACAGAAACGAAACGTCCCTGCCTGTATTCAGGAAAGGGACATTTGTAGATTCGATTTCTTAATTTACATATATTGTATGTTTTCCATGTTTCCTATGATACTTTGAAAGTATTTTTTTCATTATTCCTACATGAAACTAGATGAAAAAAATTAAACTAAGGTTGGAAATATGAAAAGGGCTTTTTCCATTACAAGAATCATCCAGGAGGGAAGGAAAATAGTTTTTTTTAATGAAAATATCATCGAGCCCTCGAAAACAATATGACTCTTCACCTATCTGTTAGACTAATACCGCTGAAAACAATTTTGGATTTAGAGTACATAGTTTAAGAAGAATTGGAATGATTATGTTAGAGCAAAAAAGCTGCATGAAAAAATTCATATATCTAGGAAAATAATATATCGTTGGGGTGGTGAGGAAACTACAATGTCCTCATACTGAAATTTCAGCCACTCAAATAGGAGACTCGATTTCAGTAGGCCACCATTTAGAATCGAGAATATTGTACTCTCCAACTCAAATCACGGTTCTCTGAAGTTATCAAATAGTTAATAAAACCCAACAATGGTTAACAGTTTTGGGTATCTTGACTGTATTCGATTCGTCCTTGAAGTCGAGAAACTCAATCATCAGTGTCAAAATTTATTCCATTCAGGTCATGTTTGGAAAGAATTACGGAAATACTATTTTGAGGAAGGAATTTAGTTTGAATTTGAAAAATGTATTTGAATTCGTACAATATAAAATTTTTCCCGAGGTAATTATGTATTCTACATATTATATAATCTATACTGAACATCGTGAATCTGCGCCAATATGTTATATTTTTTCACTCCTGTATCTACGAAGGCACGGAAGTACCACTAAGTGTTTTTTTAAACTATGCCAAATTTCGACTTTGACGTGAATTGTTTTTTTTTAATTTGTGAAAAACGAGAGACACATTTTTCATAATGCAATTCGTATGAGGGTATCATTTGTAATTTGCTGTCACTATGTGTATTTCTGCTCCCACGACATTTTATAGTTCACAATAACCTAAGTAAATCAGAAATTTCCCGTCATTCAATTGTGCCTACTGTGCGTGATGTACATACACACACTACTGCTACCTAATGATCCTAGCTATAGGTGGTTGATACGAATGTATCAGTAATATTCATTCCATACTCTTCTAAGACTACCATACAATATACTTTTTGGTCGATAGTTTTCAACTATCTTTAATTTCATGGTTGAATAGTTTTCTCAAGAATTATCCGAAATTATATATTTGAACTATAACCACTGAAAAATAAATATTTTTCAAATACTGATTTACAGCCATATTCCTATCTCGACCAATAGCGAGTACAGTGAATTGATAGGGAGTATTCATGATGATTATTTCATACTTTTTGAGACAATTGTGGGCGACAATAATCATATTTTTTAAAGAATTTGAAATGTTTTCATTTGAATAAATTTGTCCTCGCTCCTCTCGCTTCTCTCCTAGCTTGCATTGAAATATTTCGGATGTTTTGAAAAAAAGTTTCATCCACATCGGATCGTTAATTACCAATACTCACATTTTTTCCCTTCATTTCAGCTGGCATTTGTTATGAGGCTTTAACTATTATCTTGATTTGCGAAATATTTTTTTTTCAGAAGCATGTTGTCTCCAATTTTAATGTGGAGTTAATTGATAAACTTTCTATTCTCTTGCTTACAATTGGAAAAAATATGAGAATTCTGTATAATTCAAATATTCACAATCCATGGATCACTCGATTCAAACAAATTAAAAAATCAATTGAAATTGATGATGAACTCGAATAATGAATTCTTCGAATCGTATTTGTATTTCAAAACATTCGGCATGAATGCATGTGAGCATAAATTTACTAAAAAATACACTATTGTCAAAAAAATCGTATAAAAAAGGTCAACTTGAAAAAATCCGATGGCGCGGCCAGTCGGAAAGGTAGATTTCAGAATTCAATTTTTTATTCTGATAAAGCCATCAATCAAATTAACGAATTATGTGTGAGAAAAAATAGGACATTTACGACTGGAAAACCTAACAGCATTTGAATTTTTCTATAAACCTTGAAGCAGAGTTCAAATCTCTCTAAACAGAAATTTTATTTTTGTATAAACCTTATAAACTTCTCAATTGAAAGTTGGTGAATGATCCAAATATCCGTAAATTCTTCCTAATATTTCTATGTTATCTGACTCAAATCAAAAGAAAGAAGTATAATCAGCACACAAGGATATAAACAATACTTACTTGGGTTTCAATCCTAATATCACTTGGAAAAGTAATATATAATATTCAACTCTGAAATCCAGAAATGTCAAAATACAATGATGTTCTGTTTGTCAGCGGAAGGAAAACTCAAAGTGTATCTGATTGACACGGGCGCATAAACTTCAAATGAAAGGAGTATAATGGGTGAACAAAAATTAATAATTCTCATGAATGTTAATTTACAGCGATTTTTGATTTGGGTGTATAGAGCTCATGAAGCTCTATCAAAAAACCTATAGTATTCCAATATTGGTAAGGAAATTAAATATTGAGATTTTTTTGATATTTCAACAACCATCATTTTGAAACAACTGAACCGATTTGGCCTGTCTTCGAACTTGTGCGACGCATTGATAAGAACTATTTTTGTGTTCAATTTTATTCCATTCGGTTATGTATATATATAAACATTTGAACTGATGATATTTTTATATTTTTGGGTTCTGGGGATCATAATCGGTGAGGATATATCAAAATTTAATGAAAGTATTCTTGTGATGACGGGACCAAGTGGTAGTATTTTTATCGAAATCTACCTGAACCTCTGAATTAATCATTTTTTCTTTCACTAACGTTTGATTATAAATACGTTCCCACAAGAGACTGACAACTGAACTGATCATTCGACGTAGCGGATAATTATCGAAATCAATTCAAATATTTCAAAATGTTAGTCTGTCACTGTTGTTGTCTGCGAAACTTCGTAAACATAACCTAAAAGGCATATATTTTGACACTGATTGATACATGTATGAAATCTACAGGTACACTCACACCAAAAGTCAATACATAGGAATATTGTAATTCTGTTGCTTGTTTCTGAATTGATTTGTTTGAAAATATTAACAGGATGTTCATAGAATCAGATGTGGAATCATAAAAATAACTTCATTTTTATCGTAGATTTTCCAATTCAAAAAATATTTCTATTCAATGGAGAATGTTTCCCTGTTCAACTTATTTCTGAATGTTTCTGAAAGTTCCTTATTGTTTGTGGTTGCAAAAACGAATGTTCCTTGTGTCCCAATTCAGCTGTAAATATCAAAGGAAGAAATAATGTTTATTTCCAAAAAAATATAAGTTCCGGTTATCATGTAACTCAAGAAGTGAATTAACAATGAAAAATTGTTTCTTGTGTGTGATTTAGCCACTTTCTTATTGAAATAATGTAAAATAAGTAGAAGGAATTTATATATATTCTCAGACGTACTGTGGATACGTAACTTGTTTCCCCAACTTTTTTGTCGTGTGTTTATATGAAAGTGGGAAGCAATGAGCAGCATAAACTTTTGTTGTATTTAGTTCATCAGGAAAAAGTGAAACATGACGTTCAGAAAGAAAACAGAAAAAGTAATGAATGGAATTGAACTATACAGAAATGCTGAGTTTAAGTCGAATGTATGGTGAATCCATCTTTTTTAGTGTTTGTTGAGGCTGATTATTGAACACTAATTCGAATTTGATCTTCAAGACTGATTTAATAGCATTGTCTGCTTCTGGTACAATTAACGAAATTTCTCATTTGGTGTGAAGTATATGAATTTTCCGTTGGAAGAAATCAAAGGGTTGATAGTGGACTTTCCAATGGAGATATAGCAGCTCTATAGCTTGTGACTTCCTTTAGAATTGAAGAACTAATTTTGTACAGTTACCTTTCCAAATCAGAGCTTCCCCTACGAGAGGATTTTTTTTATATTCCCGTAATATATCCTACATTCTGATTTCAAATCATCCTTGTTAAATAAAATCATGGGACCTACGACACCAGCTGCTTTCTTTCTAGAAGAGTCGGCATAGTCCAACATTTACGGACGGATTTTCCACTTTTTCAAAATATACAAAATTTCAGTACTCTGAAACATCTTTGTAGCATATTGTTCACGAATATTAAAACACACTCTACTGATGCAGATATACTGGTTTTTGCTGCAGCAACACAATGATACTGTGAAAGAATGAGCGTCTTTGGTGTGGACAGAATGTTCACGGTAGTTTTGTTGTTGTATCGTCTCCTCAAACAGGTTACAGCAACTAGCAACAAAATGTTTCTCTGTATTTCTTTGGTGTGGACATACCTTAAAATATCATGAAATATCAACATGGTGAAGTTTTCCAGGGAGTTTCTGCTGTGCCAAATCTTATAACATACCACAAATTCAGTTTGCAGTTCCGAAATTGATTTTATGCACAATTACATGCTGATCGAATTCATCAGATTACTCAAAACTATTTTTATGCTTTAATAATTGGGGTATGGACTCAACAATTTGATTCTTGGCGGTGGGAATCATGAAAAAAATATTCGCAGTAACTATATATCCGATTAGATGAAAACAGTGTTTCAGGAGAACAAAGTCATATTATATAATTTTGCCTCAGTAATAATAATTGAATTTTGAAATAACTTATGTTTCTGGGGTTCTGGGAAAGGACAGTTGAGAGCTCATCGCACATAGTTTCACTAATTCCTTTTTATCTTTATCTGGTATCATGTCCATGCTATGAATTTGCGCCAAAAGTATATTTGTCAATTTTCGATTATGTAAAAAATATTGATGCAAAGATCGATCCTACAAATTAGTATATTCGAATAAAATGCGACTGTTTGCCTGATGCATGCAGAAACACAATTCATTCAATACTCAGTAGTATAACTTTGAAAATTGTGGTCATATCACCTACCTCATTCGGAAATCAATAAACTCACCCAATCTCTCAATTTATCGTTTATATCCGTTTACTCAGATATGGTTGGCCAGTACTCCACTCGCTCATACTCGCTCCTAGATATCCAGTAGTAAAGAATCAATTTTTCATTCGAAAATACGAGGAATGTCAGAATGGAAGGATTTGGTTTACTACAAGAATCAACCAAAGAGAAACTTTTTTATCCTATAGTAAACATATTTTTCTCATATCTATTGTGGAAAATTCAATTTCCCACACTCTGCGTCTTATACTTTCCTTCTGATCTATTTCAATTACAAAATTAGATATGGTGACATATTCTGGCCGGAATAAACTTTACAATTCATACAAATAAATGATTTTTTGAATAAATCCACAGCAGATATTTTTTCGAAGGAAGTGTATCCGATTTATGGAAAATCATTTTGTTAGAAATCGATTTTGTAAATTGAAAAAATATATAAAAATTTCAACATTTTAATGAGTTTCTTCTATTTTTGAACTTTATTTCACACGCGATATAAAAGTAAAGATTCTTTGTGTTCATTTAATTTTGAATTTCTCTCTCTCAAACTGTTTATCCAGCTGGAAATAATAAAGTTTGAATTATCTTTGTATCCTGTGTTCATTTCACTGTGATCATACCATCTTTCTGATATGAAAAAAAAGTACTCAGAACAAAAAAAATCTACTGTACTACTTTTCTATATCATATTGTATATCTGCGAATTTTGTTTCAAGACATAATTATTTTTGACCGTATATGTATCTAACCTATTCAGGATCTTCATTGCCTAATACATCCATTATCACAATATGTCCCATTGTCCCGAATGATTGTTGTAACTGAATTATTAGGTTTTACATATTTGTTAACACGTGACATATTCGAAGGTCTCAGATAGTTTTGGAATATACTAAGGTGTACACGATAGTATTGATGGAAATGAAGATAATGCAGCTAATACTTCGAATTCTAGAACCTAACGAAATAATAGAGAACTAAATGCAATTCAGCAGATAGGTAGACTCACGTAGTTTTATAAACTACCGACCACAGTGGTTTTATATTGATGACATAACGATTTGTGATACATTTGTTATTGATGAATGAGACTGCGTTGCTCAATATACCAGTTGAAGGAACGAAATTCCTAGTAATTTCAGTCGAATTTAAAATCATATCCAACGTTCTATAATATATAATTGTGTATCATGAAAATCAATAGTATATACGAGATTTGAACTGAATACTCATATTCGGCCTGGCCCACTATATTATGATCAAGCGGTATATTCAAAACTTTTTTCGTTCATACATGAATAATTCCCCATTTTCAGATATTCGTTGGTGGAATGCTACTATTCAATTTATTACAAACATGTTTTTTCGGTAGAAGTTTCGATATTATTGAGTTGAGGTCAAATGGGACTCTGATCGAACTAGGAAGCGTTTTCACAATCGATGTATGAAGTTGATGATAATTTTTCATTCATATATAAGAAAATCATCATATCTCTCGACAATCTTTCCGAAACATATTTCGCACAAAACCAAGAAATGAACACTTTGTAGCTAGGATATGTCAACACACTACTTGATGTATATTTCAATGCCAATTTCTTTCGACAGTTCATATCAAATGTATTCATTAATATTTGTATATTGAATTTTTCCTGAAACTTCGGTGTAAATAGTTCGATAAAATTAGCATATACTGTTGGTGATCGATTTTGTAGATCTGATATCCCGATCAAGAAGAAAGTACAAAATAAAATTGTGAAAGGGACGAGGTTTCATAGAAGACTGATGACCAATCATATCTGTTAATCTTCTCTGAGATATCGTCCTTGATTTCATATCATTATAAGGGAGCGAGGAGGGGATAATAAAATGTGATATGTTTCAGTCAGTGTTTTAATAAAAAATATCTCAATCAGTGTCTACAAAATGAGTGATTGGTTAGTTTTCGAGAGTAAGGTAATACTTTCAATTGAATTGGTCCAAATCCCAAAAATCTATGTGTTGGTTTCCTATGATAGATTCGTTCCAAGAGAAGTCGTTGAATGAAACTCATGACACAACAAAAGTATATATTTATACAAATATTACTACAAAGAAGCGTTATCATCAGTAGTGGAACTCTTTATAATATTGAAATCACTACTCAATCCGACAAAATAGGTTTCAACCAACTCATCTCTACCCTTAACGTGAACTTTTCCACGAGATTCGCAGACATAACCAAGTTTCCTGATCATATCTGCTGTTGTTTCCATAACCTGAATACAGTTTGGTTTCCCAGTACTATCCATTCTGGAAGCCATGTTCACAGGATCACCCCAAATATCATAAAGCGGTTTTTTTGAACCCACCACTCCTGCTACTATTGGTCCGTGACATATTCCTATAAGAAAAATATATGGAAATATAAATTTGGACGGTGTAATTTATAAACAACGAACATTGAAAAAGATATATATTATATCACTCATAATTGAATAAGTATAATGTGGGATATATAAATATATATATGAAAGAGAGGAATATCGACGGGACTAATGAAAACAAAATGTGAGGGATTTGATGGACATAGCCCTCAGAGAAAAGTGTTAACCGTAGACACGTGTTTCGGGCTCTCGGTCCTCATCAGTACGGTGGTATATATATATATATATATATATATATATATATATATATATATATATATATATATATATATATATATATATATATATATATATATTATAGATTTTGACAATCACGTGACCACCACTATGGCAGCAAATTAATCAGGAATGGAAAAAAGTGGGGTTATTGATAGCAAAAAAAAATTTCGAAGAAGTTGATTACAATTTAATTTCAGGCACCTTTATAAAATTTTAAATATCAATCAGAAGTAATTGAAAATTGCATTTTTTCTAAATATTTTTTTGGTCCTAAAAAACTTTCAGCAATCATTATAAACTTATTTAATCAATGAATTAAAACTTTTCAGGTTTGTTCCCAAAATTTCGAAAACTGGTTTCTACTATGATTCTTGCTGTTCATTTTTTGTATATCTTTTTGAATTCAAGAAGTCACAATAGATAAAAAAATGTGGACAACGTGCAGTTCAACGTCAAAACTGAATTTTTATTACTTCCTCAAAAAGATTGTCGTTTTCATTTCCGACAAATGAATTGTATTTACAAGCTGTCATTTAACTTCACCTTTGTATGTATGTTCATATCTTGCAAGTTAATTTCGACCCACTAGTTTAACGATTAATTTCAAATTTGGCAGCTGTTCATAATTCTGATAACAATGCATAATGGAATTTTTTTTAGAGGAAAAAAAATGGCAGTAGTGTAACTATGACGATAACGATTGTCTTTTATCAACTTCGTCACTACATTTCCTATCAAGTTGTCCTCCAGAAGTTATCCCTTCCACCTAGGATATCTGCTTCCCAATACAGACATACCCGTGACCTTCCTTGTCCAGTCGGTCCACGTGACCATCCGTGACAATTCGTGACCACCGGTGACCACTCATGACCATCCATGAACTAAACTAAGTCTCTTGGAGAGATGGATTATGTGTTTTGATCGTTTGCTTCCGTAATGATATATCTAGTAGTATTCTTCAATACTAAGCACTGTATATTGATATACGTTTTGATATTTTTTTACAACCCAACCAAAAATAACCCAAATAAACCTTTTCAAGAGTTTAGTTCTGTCATTTTCATAAGTACTGTATTGATTCTTTTATTTCAACTTCCTACTATTGCAATGAAGCGTTCATATCATGAACTCATTTTTCAGTTCTACAAACTGAGTAATCTTATATTCATCTACAAAATACCCGCATATTAGTTACATCCTTCAATCACTCATCTACGTGCAATAGGAAATAATTTACTCATCCACCGTGATTTCAAAATAAAAAAGTTTCAACAGGTTCAAACAAGTTCACCCAAGTTTTATATGAGGATGCTCGGAAACTATCGGTCTGCAGGTGTTCATTATCGGAAATCTCCGGTTCCATGATCATCCTCGATCATGGATATGAGGGGCAACTGTACTTCTAGAATCATTATTCATCAGTCTCTCGTACGAAGAGCACCTCGTTGTTCTCTGTCAAGCATCAACTCATACTCGCTTATTGAAGTTAAAATGTCGTCTGCAGTAGATAACCTATGTGAAATTCAAGAGCAGCTGGACAGAGTCAAGTTGCACCACAGTTGTTCAGCCATAGAACTTGGGGTCAGGGAGTGCAATAGAGTGTCACGATTATTGCACAAACGCCTAAAACGTGCGGATGCTACAGGAGAAAAACAACATTTATTAGGAGCTATAGGACAATGTAAATCCTTCAAACAAAATTTCAAAGCATTGCGTGTCACAGGAAGAGGCTTGCTAATGAGAGTTTTCACAGCTAAGCACCGAGTTCAATGGAAAGATACCGCAGCAGCTTTCGAAGGACGTATTAGAAACGGGCATCATAACTAATCTTAAACATTTGGATCTACGGCAATTCTTAGATGATTGCAAAATATTTTTCAATCGGCGTATACACAACATCCTGAGGAAATATGAGGCAGTTGAAGTGAATACAGTGTTTTGTGGAGAGTTCTCTACAAATCAAGGTTATGAAGATAGTACAGAGTTCAAATATTCAAATACAAAGAAAGAACCCATTTATCAAGACACCGACTTGACTAAGTGGTTTATCACCAATGTAACGAATAACATTCTGTCCGATTTCGATGAATTTGGAGTAAATGGCAGCGGGTGGACTATGAAGAAAATCGTTAACCTCCAAGTGAATATAAATAAATTATCACTACGAAGAGGTTCATCGTATATACCCGAATCTATCAAGCTGAAGAAGGCATGTGTTGATATCAAGTATAATGATCAAGCTTGTTTTGCATGGAGCATTGTGAGCGCATTATTCCCTGAAGAATTGAAATATCCAGAGAGAACCTCTCCTTATCTTCATTATTCAACGGTCCTCAATCTGAAAGGGATTGAGAATATTGAACTCATCTAGATAAGAAGCCAAAGTATCTAGACTAGCACCCATAAATCTGAAACTATCAATGAAACGAAAATTGATCAGATTATCTTTAATGTTCTTTTTGAAACTGATGTACTTCTCTTTGTTGATAGGGAGTGGATCAATACGTCCTTCTAGTCCTGTAGAAATATCCTTGATAATAAAGTGAGAATCATAGCCTGACAAGTTATGGAATACAACTGGTATTGTATGACTATCCTTGTAGTGGATGTTACAACTTTCATGGCTTGGGCCTCTATAACTCACTGTGAGATTATTATAATCGCGTACTTTTTTATCGTCTAGCATGAAAGGTTTCTCAGACATGTGACAAAAAGTGGCTCTATTGAAAGCAACTTTCTCCTGTGTTGTTGAGGAATTCATTGGAATCGGACACAAAAATACCGTTTCTACATCTTCAGCAAATTGTTTGAGCTCTTGAATGAACCATTGTACAAAACCTTTGCTCCTAAATGATTTGTAGAATGATAGAGAATCATCATAGTTGCATTTAAAAATCCTATACTATAGGGGTTTTTTTCCCTTTTTTCATGATTCAAAACACACTCTAAATCAGCATATATGACGAATGGAACAGATTCTTTGTTTTTAAAAATTTTGAACTGCAACATGTCTTTGCCTGGCTTGATTAACATCTGTTGATTGATTTAAATCTCTCATGATGGGAATCTGATTTTGCTTGTGTATAAAAATAGTGGAAGAACTTCTTTCCATGACGAGGTCCTAGCTGAGATGATAGGATCCTAGTTTTCAATCCAAACGAAATGATACTGAATCGGTGGAAAATCCCGTTGAAGTACTGGTTCTGGATCATCAGAAGATTGATATGTTTTCCTTTCTTGCCTTTGGTTGAGTAAGTTGGAAGTGTTTGAAAGATTTTCTTCTTTTTCTTCAGTATATAAATATTTATCGATAAATCATGCTGCTTCTCAAAACGTGGAACTTGTTTCACTGTCATTGGAAACTGATTCCCTTTCAGATTGAGGACCTTTGAATAATGGGGGTAAGAAGAGGTTCTCTCTGGATGTTTCAATTCTTCAGAAAATAATGCGCTCACAATGCTCCATGCAAAACAAGCTTGATCGTCATTCTTGATATGAACACATGCCTCCTTCAGCTTGATAGATTCGGGTAGGTCTATATACGATGAACCTCTTCGTGGTGATAATTTATTTATATTCACTTGTAGGTTAACGATTTTCTTCATAGTCCACCCGCTGCCATTTACTTGCAATTCATCGAAATCGGACAGAATGTTATCCGTTACATTGGTGATAAACTTCTTTCTTCGTATTTAAATATTTAAACTCGGTACTATCTTCATTACCTTGATTTGTAGAGAACTCTCCACGAAACACTGTATTCACTTTAACAGCCTCGTATTCCCTCAGGATGTTGTGTATACGCCGATTGAAAAATATTTTGCAATCATCTAAGTATTGCCGTAGATCCAAATGTTTAAGATTAGTTATGATGCCCGTTTCTAATACGTCCTTCGAAACTGCTGCGGTATCTTCCCATCAAACTCGGTGCTTAGCTGTGAGAACTCTCATTGGCAAGCCTCTGCCTGTGACACGCAATGCTTTGAAATTTTGTTTGAAGGATTTACATTGTCCTATAGCTCCTAATAAATGTTGTTTTTCTCCTGTAGCATCCGCACGTTTTAGGCGTTTGTGCAATAATCGTGACACTCTATTGCACTCCCTGACCCCAAGTTCTATTGCTGAACAACTGTGGTGCAACTTGACTCTGTCCAGCTGCTCTTGAATTTCCCATAAGTTATCTACTGCAGACGACATTTTAACTTCAATAAGCGAGTATGAGTTGATGCTTGACAGAGAAGAACGAGGTGCTCTTCGTACGAGAGACTGATGAATAATGATTCTAGAAGTACAGTTTCTCCTCATATCCATGATCGAGGACGATCATGGAACCGGAGATTTCCGATAATGAACACCTGCAGACCGATAGTTTCCGAGCATCCTTATAAAAAACTTGGGTGAACTTGTTTGAACCTGTTGAAACTTGTTTATTTTGAAATCACGGTGGATGAGTAAATTATTTTCCTATTGCACATAGATGAGTGATTAAAGAATGTAACTAATATGCGGGTATTCTGTAGATGAATATAAGATTACTCAGTTTGTAGAACTGAGAAATAAGTTCATGAAATGAACGCTTCATTGAAATAGTAGGAAGTTGAAATAAAAGAATCAATACAGTACTTGTGAAATTAACAGAACTCAACTCTTGGCAAGGTTTATTTGGGTTATTTTTGGTTGGGTTGTAAGAAAATATCAAAACGTATATCAATATACAGTGCTTAGTATTGAAGAATACTACTAGATATATCATTACGGAAGCAAACGATCAAAACACATAATCCATCTCTCCAAGAGACTTAGTTTAGTTCATGGATGGTCATGAGTGGTCACCGGTGGTCACGAATTGTCACGGATGGTCACGTGGACCGACTGGACAAGGAACGTCACGGGTATGTCTGTATTGGGAAGCAGATATCCCAGGTGGAAGAGATAACTTCTGGAGAACAACTTGATAGGAAATGTAGTGATGGAGTTGATAAAAGACAATCGTTATCGTCATAGTTACACTACTGCCATTTTGTTTTTCTCTAGAAAAAATTCCATAATGCATTGTTATCAGAATTATGAACAGCTGCCAAATTTGAAGTTAATCGTTAAACTAGTGGGTCGAAATTAACTTGCAAGATATGAACATACATACAAAGGTGAAGTTAAATAACAGCTTGTAAATACAATTCATTTGTCGGAAATGAAAACGACAATCTTTTTGAGGAAATAATAAAAATTCAGTTCGACGTTGAACTGCACGTTGTTCACATTTTTTTATCTATTGTGACTTCTTGAATTCAAAAAGTTATACAAAAAATGAACAGCGAGAATCATAGTAGAAACCAGTTTTCGAAATTTTGCACAAGCATTTGGGAACAAACCTGAAATTTTTTATTTTATTGATTGAATAAGTTTATAATGATTAGAAAAATCGAATTAAACGGTTTTCTTCACATAAAGGATTCAATATAAAATTGAACCAGAAAATGGTAGATCTCAGGTGAAAAACAACTACTTTCCTGGCAAATACCACGCAGAACGTTGGATGATATTCACCTGAAAATCCATGCATACTTCCATATAATATCAATGGACATTGAATGCAAATGTTTCTTTCTGATAAGCTCGATTATGTTCAATTTATGTCGTGTTCACCTAACAATCCGCATACCGGTTTCGGGCTTCTTGGCCCTCATCAGTACGGAGTAGTCAACCAGCCAAAGGTCCAAAGAACTCTGGCTGAAGTGAGACACAACGTAATTATTGCTGAAAGTTTTTTAGGACCAAAAAAATATTTAGAAAAAAATGCAATTTTCAATTACTTCTGATTGATATTTCAAATTTTATAAAGGTGCCTGAAATTCAATTGTAAACAACTTTATTTATATATATATATATATATATATATATATATATATATATATATATATATATATATATATATATATATGGAATATCGATTTTGACAATCACGTGACCACCACTATGGCAGCAATTTTGGAAAATTAATCAGGAATGGAAAAAAGTGGGGTTATTGATAGCAAAAAAAAATTTTTTGAAAAAGTTGTTTACAATTTAATTTCAGTCACCTTTATAAAATTTGAAATATCAATCAGAAGTTATTGAAAATTGCGATTTTTTCTAAATATTTTTTTGGTCCTAAAAAACTTTCAGCAATTATTATAATTATTATAAACTTATTTAATCAATAAAATAAAACTTTTCAGGTTTGTTCCCAAATGCTTGTGCAAAACTTCGAAAACTGGTTTCTACTATGATTCTTGCTGTTCATTTTTTGTATAACTTTTTGAATTCAAGAAGTCACAATAGATCAAAAAATGTGGACAACGTGCAGTTCAACGTCAAAACTGAATTTTTATTACTTCCTCAAAAAGATTGTCGTTTTCATTTCCGACAAATGAATTGTATTTACAAGCTGTTATTTAACTTCACCTTTGTATGTATGTTCATATCTTGCAAGTTAATTTCGACCCACTAGTTTAACGATCAACTTCAAATTTGGCAGCTGTTCATAATTCTGATAACAATGCATAATGGAATTTTTTCTAGAGGAAAACAAAATGGCAGTAGTGTAACTATGACGATAACGATTGTCTTTTATCAACTTCGTCACTACATTTCCTATCAAGTTGTTCTCCAGAAGTTATCCCTTCCACCTAGGATATCTGCTTCCCAATACAGACATACCCGTGACCTTCCTTGTCCAGTCGGTCCACGTGACCATCCGTGACAATTCGTGACCACCGGTGACCACTCATGACCATCCATGAACTAAACTAAGTCTCTTGGAGAGATGGATTATGTGTTTTGATCGTTTGCTTCCGTAATGATATATCTAGTAGTATTCTTCAATACTATGCACTGTATATTGATATACTTTTTGATATTTTTTTACAACCCAAACAAAAATAACCCAAATAAATCTTTCCAAGAGTTGAGTTCTGTCATTTTCACAAGTACTGTATTGATTCTTTTATTTCAATTTCCTACTATTTCAATGAAGCGTTCATTTCATGAACTTATTTTTCAGTTCTACAAACTGAGTAATCTTATATTCATCTACAAAATACCCGCATATTAGTTACATTCTTCAATCACTCATCTACGTGCACTAGGAAATAATTTACTCATCCACCGTGATTTCAAAATAAACAAGTTTCAACAGGTTCAAACAAGTTCACCCAAGTTTTATATAAGGATGCTCGGAAACTATCGGTCTGCAGGTGTTCATTATCGGAAATCTTCGGTTCCATGATCATCCTCGATCATGGATATGAGGGGCAACTGTACTTCTAGAATCATTATTCATCAGTCTCTCGTACGAAGAGCACCTCGTTGTTCTCTGTCAAGCATCAACTCATACTCGCTTATTGAAGTTAAAATGTCGCCTGCAGAAGATAACCTATGGGAAATTCAAGAGCAGCTGGACAGAGTCAAGTTGCACCACAGTTGTTCAGCCATAGAACTTGGGGTCAGGGAGTGCAATAGAGTGTCACGATTATTGCACAAACGCCTGAAACGTGCGGATGCTACAGGAGAAAGACAATATTTATTAGGAGCTATAGGACAATGTTAATCCTTCAAACGAAATAACAAAGCATTGCGTGTCACAGGCAGAGGCTTGCCAATGAAAGTTCTCACTGCAAAGCACCGAGTTCAATGGGAAAATACCGCAGCAGCTTTCGAAGGACATATTAGAAACGGGCATCATAACTGATCTCAAACATTTGGATCTACGGCAATTCTTAGATGAATGCAAAATATCATTCAATCGGCGTATACGCAACATCCTGTGAGGCTGTTGAAGTGAATACAGTGTTTTGTGGAGAGTTCTCTACAAATCAAGGTTATGAAGAAAGTACCGAGTTTAAATATTCAAATACGAAGAAAGAACCCATTTATCGAGACACCGACTTGACTAAGTGGTTTATCACCAATGTAACGGATAACATTCTGTCCGATTTCGATGAATTTCAAGTAAATGGCAGCGGGTGGACTATGAAGAAAATCGTTAACCTCCAAGTGAATATAAATAAATTATCACCACAAAGAGGTTCATCGTATATAGACCTACCCGAATCTATCAAGCTGAAGAAGGCATGTGTTAATATCAAGAATGATGATGCATGGAGCATTGTGAGCGCATTATTTTCTGGAGAATTGAAACATCCAGAGAGAACCTCTTCTTACCCCCATTATTCAACGGTTCTCAATCTGAAAGGGATTCAGTTTCCAATGACAGTGAAACAAGTTTCACGTTTTGAGAAGCAGCATGATTTATCGGTGAATATTTATATACTGAAGAAAAAGAAGAAAATTTTTCAAACACTCCCAACTTACTCAACCAAAGGCAAGGAAGGAGAACATATCAATCTTCTGATGATCCAGAACCAGTACTTTAACGGGATTTTCCACCGATTCAGTATCATTTCGTTTGAATTAAAAACTTGTCTAGGCTCCTATCATCTAGCTGGGACTTCGTCATGGAAAGAAGTTCTTCCACTATTTTTATACACAAGCAAAATTATATTCCCATCATGAGAGATGTAAATCAATCAACAGATGTTAATCAAGCCAGGCAAAGACATGTTGCAGTTCAAAAATTTTAAAAACAAAGAATCTGTTCCATTCGTCATATATGCTGATTCAGAGTGTGTTTTGAATCATGTGAACAATGAAGGGTAAATATCAAGAACATGTCCCCTATAGTATAGGATATTACGTTAAATGCAACTATGATGATTCTCTATCATTCTCTACAAATCATTTAGAAGCAAAGGTTTTGTACAATGGTTCATCCAAGAGCTCAAAGAATTTGCTGAAGAAGTAGAAACGGTATTTTGGTGTCCGATTCCTTAACAACACAGGAGAAAGTTGCTTTCAATAGAGCCACTTTTTGTCACATGTGTGAGAAACCTCCCATGCTAGACGATGAAAAAGTACGCGATTATAATAATCTCACAGGGAGTTCTAGAGGCCCAAGCCATGAAAGTTGTAACATCAACTACAAGGATAGTCACACAATACCAGTTGTATTCCATAATTTGTAGGCTATGATTCTCACTTTATTATCAAGGATATTTCTACAGGACGTATTGATTCACTCCCTATCAACTTAGAGAAGTACATCAATTTCACAAAGAACAATAAAGATAATTTGATCAATTTTCGTTTCATTGATAGTTTCAGATTTATGGGTGCTAGTCTAGATACTTTGGCTTCTTATCTAGATGAGTTCAATATTCTCAAAGATTCAACAGCGGAACAACTGGAGTTGCTTTCAAAGAAAGGAGTGTTTCCATATGACTTTGTAGACAGTTTCGAAAAACTCAGTTCCACCTCTTTACCTAGGAAAAATTATTTCTACAACAGGCTAGAGAATAAAAATTTTACGCTCAAGGAATATGTTCATGCTGAACGAGTATGGTCAGAGTTCGGATGTAGGAGTTTGGGAGAATATTCTGATTTATATCTTAAAACAGTTTTTTTTTTCTGGCAGAGGTTTTTGAACAATTTAGGGTTAGTTGTTTGAAAACGTATGGACTTGATCCAGCCCATTACTATACTTTACCGGGGTACTCGTGGGACTGTATGTTGAAACATACAGGCATTAATTTGGAATTACTTACAGACATCGACATAATACTGTTCATTGAGGAAGGAATTCGAGGGGGGTTAAGTCAATGCTCCAAACGAAGAGCAAACAACAAATATATGCCTGATTATGATTCGACCAAACAAGACACATATTTATTATACACGGAAATTAGCAATCAATACTCGGAATGAGTCAGCATCTTCCATATGGCGGTTTCGAATGGGAAGAAAATATCGATCTAGATGTTACAAATATTGCCGACGACTCTGATATAGGTTATATTCTTGAAGTGGACTCAGAGTATCCACAAAATATTCACGATTCCCACAGAGACTTGCCTTTCTGTCCGCAACATTTTTCTCCTGAGTCGATGGCGACTCTCAACGATAAAATCAAATATATTATCCATTATAGAAATTCAAAACAGTGTTTGGCAAACGGCTTGAAACTAAGGAAAGTTCATAAAATTATAAAATTCAAACAGTCCTCATGGTTGAAGTCTTACATAGACCTGGAATGGAAGATATACTTGAATATACTTGAAAATATATGACAAATTTCTCAATTAGATCGTATTCAGAATTTATATTTTCAAATATTCCTGTTACAGAATCACTTTTTCGAAAGATTTTGGATTCATTTATAGTTTCTGTATGGATGAAATATCAGCTACGAGGAAGTAAGTGGATTTTTTTTGTTGATTATATGTGAAATGTACGTAATTAGCAGTCAAAAGTGAAATAATTGACTTTATGCTTTCATTCTGGGTGGTTGTGGAAATACGAGTGGGCATTCGATGTGAGTAGTATTCAGTTGATTTTGATGTTGGAAAAAGACATTTGGTGTGCAAATTATGCATATGCTACTAAAAGGATATGTATGATTTGGTAGGATCCAACTGTGAATTGAATACTTGAAACTCTTGAGGTTAATTCCGATTAGTTTGTTTTGCGAAGAAAATTTATCAGGAGCCTTGAACACAAAGAAGTTGTTCATTGGTAGTTTCTTTTCATATCAGTTGGTTGATGGCTGTTTTTATTATTGAATATGAAATGAAGAAGTGCCAATATTTGTACAAGTATGACCCATTGGCAACTGGTGGATGTTTTGGATAGAAATAAATTCTTTTCATATCAGTTGGTTGATGGCTGTTTTTATTATTGAATATGAAATAAAGAAGATGCCAATATTCGTACAAGTATGACCCATTGGCAACTGGTGGATGTTTTAGATAGAAATTAAACTTGATGGACCTGATCTTTGGATTGAAAATGTATATGATAGTACTATGTTGAGCTTTATGAATGTTGTATTGTTTTGAGTAAGGAAGAATTATGACGTGTACCAGAAGGACACAAATAATAAATATAAAAGTGTATCCAGTTATATATGGATGTGGGTGTGTGTGTGGGGGTGTGCGTAGGTCACCTAATCACTAAGGGGTCTTCCGAAAGATTATAAATATCATGGTGGGGTCATCCTGAATTATGGGGTCATTTTCAAGACCCCACAGTTCTAAACCATTTTCAACGTATTCTACGGGGTCTTCTGATTCGATTGGTACCTACTTTACGGGTGGACCTCATAAACATAGTTACAGTCAAGTGTTTGAACTTGTGTATGATTCATGAAATATAAGTCGCATTATGGGGTCTCGGCATGTGCATGTATAGTGCTGCCCTCTGCAACGTCCTTGAATAGTTCGGATCTTCCCCATATTTATCAAATACTAAATATTTTTCTTGTTGCGCTGAAGTGTGTAAATATTATCTGACCGCTGAAATCATTATGTGGTCCTAATGATTTTCACAAGCTTTTATTTAGTTTCACTTGTTAGTAAGTTCGTTCGTTCGGTTGTTAGTAAGGGTCAAATCTTGCAAGTCAATTTCAAACCGACTCCTAGTTGTCCGATTAATTTGAAATTTGGCAGGTGTTCATAATTCCGGTAACAATGCAATATGGAATTTTTGTTAGATAAAATGGGGGTTTTTGCGGTCGGAGATTGTGAATTTTTTGTCAAAATTCATAAATTCGAAATGGCGGCTCCAAGATGGCGTGCGAATTTTGTGATTATAGTCCGATTCGATTCAAAATTGGCATGTGGGGGCTTTTTGGGTCAGAGATTAGGAAATGTTTGCCAAAATTCATAAATTCAGAATGGTGGCCCCAAGATGGAGGACGAGTTTTGTGATTATGGTCCAATTCGATTCAAAATTAGTATGCGGGGGTTTTGGGGTCGGGGATCATGAATTTTTGTCGAAATTCAAATGGCGGCCCCAAGTTTTGTGATTATGGTCTGATTCGATTCAAAATTGGTATGCGGGGTTTTCGCGGTCGAAAATTTTGAATTTTTTGTCAAAATTTATAAATTCATGATGGAGGCCCCAAGATGAAGCACAAGTTTTCCGATTATGGTCATATTTCATTCAAAATTGGTATGTAGGGGCTTTTGGGGTCGGAGATAATGATTATTTTCAGCTCAAAACTTACAGGGAACAGACCTAGTAATAACGATGCTCTATTAGAAATGAACAGATCAAGGCGAACCAACAGAAAAAACAAAAAAAAAACGAACTAATAAAAAACCTTTTTAAAGGCAAGCTTTTATTCAAGCCGCGTACTTAAACGTATAAAATAAGTTTAAGACATCGCTGACAATGATTTAATTATTTTCTGTTGAATTATTTGGTTTGAAAAAGCTTGTCGCGAGTTATATTCTACAATTCCCAAGGATACCGTGAGAACGAAGCCACATCGCTGATTCCGCAACTTAGCACTTTGTATCTTCTCGAGATGCGAGCAGTTCCAGGAACAGCGTCAGCAGATTCACCTTGTCCGTTCATAACATTATTTTATTAAGGCAGTCTTGATATAACATTTGTACTGTCAACATCCATTTTCTTTGTAATTGTAATTTTTGAAAATAAAAGTTTTTTTAAAAACAATCTCGAAACGAGATATAAAATTGGCGTAGTCGGTAGGATTGTTACAAGAATCCATCGTGGATAACTTTCTATTTCTATAGTTAAGTAACAATCGAAAAGGTTTCTACGTGTCCGTTCGTTCGATCGCCGAAAAGTGGATACCAAAGGACTATATAGTTACTGAAGATACCAAGGATAAAGAAGCAGACGCAACCAGGAAATTGGCAGCCTTAAAGTTCGATGAAGACGATACTCTTGCTGTAAGTCATTTTTCGTTTCATGTCAGACTCCTCTAGTGATTTTCCCTCCCCAAGTGATAGTGAAGATTCCCTAGAGTTAGAAATAAGTTCACTTACAAATACACTCAATAATATTACCTTGAAAACCAATAATCTATCAATTGGGAATATTTCTACAATCAATACCATGGCAATTCCAAATTTCACTAAAGTTCACGCCGAAACTATACCCGATTTTAATGGTGAAATGAACGAATTGAATTTCTTTCTTGAAAGTATTGATAGCATTTACACCCATTTCTATGATAATGCAAATGCAAATAATTATCAAAATGTGATTATTTTTCGCACCATTATTAGTAAACTGAAAGGCCCAGCTCGTGAGGTCGTTAACATTAGCTGCGTGAAAACCATTCCCGATATCAAAAATGTTTTAATAAGAAACTTTAGCGACCACAGAAATGAGACCTGTTTGTCCTTAGATTTGAATAATTTGAGACAGGGTCCCAATGAGACCCCTTATCAGTTTCATGATAGAGTTAGAAAAGTATTGAATACAATTTCAAATTATTTAGCAATCCATGAAGAAGATCAAAATGTACGCACTTTTAAGCAAAATATGTATAATCAACAAGGTCTCGAAGTATTTTTAGCAGGTTTGAAAAACCCTTATGGTTTAATGGTTCGTACCAAAGAACCGGAAACAATGTTAGACGCTATAAATTTCATTAGAAAAGAAGATAATATTAGGTATCTCCAAAACTCGACCCCGAATTCGAATCAAAATTCGAATCCGAATCAAATCAGAAGAAATCCTGGTAGGCAACAAAACCCCAGTTCTTCCTATCAATATTCCAATAACCAATCAAATCAATATCAAATACAAAGACCAAACTTCGGTCATAATTTCAACCAAAATGTTCATCAACAAAGACAGCAAAACCCAAATTTTGGAAACCCAAAAAACTCCAACAACAACCAAATAATCCCCAAAGATTTTTCTCGAACAATCAAGTTTTTGGGCCTCCCAGAAATGTTTGGAAACCAAACCAAAACTCTCAAAATTCCAACCAACCAAAACCAACTCCCATGAGTACCACTTCTAGACAGGTTACTGCAAATATTAAACCTCGAGCTCAATCGACAAATCGAAGATGGGTTTCCGAGGAATTGCATAATACCGAACATTTAGATATTCCCGATGAAGATCCCCAAAACCAAACGGAGTGTTTGCTCGAAAACGAGTATGAATACTCAGAAAATTCTGACTATTTTAATGAGTCTGAGGATTTTCAATTGGACGATTCTCCAAGCCCGGAGACATAATCGAATTCCATACATCTTTTGACGAACGGCAATTGCCTTATGTCACTATAAAAAATCCACCCTTGAAATTATTGATTGATACAGGAGCCACCAAATCATTTTTGGACCCAATGATTGTCAATAAATATTTTTCTCAATACAAAGTGAATGATCCATTTGTTATGTCCACTTCATTTGCTTCTTCGAAACACGACATTTCAGTAACAATACCAGCTTTCCAAGAACTTAATGAGTACAAAAACCTCAAATTCTACGCATACAAATTCCATAACGTTTTTGATGGACTTATAGGTATAGATATTATAAAAATTTAAATGCCAACCTAGACTTTTCAAATTTGAAATTCTCAACCCCCAATGCCAGCATTCCGATAAAATATTTTAATGCAAATCCAACTATCTTTTTCGAAAAATTTCTTCCTGGAAACACTGTGACCAAAATTAAAATTCCTGTTACCTCCCAATCAGGCGAAATAATTATTCCACAACAAATAATTCAGAATTGTATAATCCCAGAAACCTTGTCAGTATCAAAGGATGGTTGGGCTTTCGTAGAAATACACAATAATTCCAATAGTGATACAAACTTCACGATTTTACACCCAATCAAAACTATTTCAGTCCAAAACAAATTTGAATTTTACAATATGAACATTCAATCAATATCAGAAACCAATAGTAAACACGAAATCGATAAATTAATCAGGACCGATCACATGAACGAAGAGGAGAAATTCCATATTCTTTCATTGTGCAGAAAATACGCGGATATTTTTCATATGGATGAAAATAACTTAACCTTCACAAACCAAGTGAAACATGAGATTCAGACAACCGATGAAATTCCTGTTCATTCTAAATCGTATAGATACCCGTTTGTTCACAAAACCGAAGTAAATTTGCAGATACAAAAAATGCTCCAACAAAACATAATAAGGCCAAGTAATTCGCCATGGTCCTCCCCCATCTGGGTTGTTCCAAAAAAGGCCGACGCTTCCGGTAAAAAGAAATGGCGTATCGTGGTCGATTATAGGAAGTTAATGAAAAGACCATCGACGATCGATACCCGATACCTAATATAACTGACGTCCTCGATAAACTCGGCAAGTGTAACTATTTTTCCACCTTGGATTTGGCTAGCGGGTTTCACCAAATTGAAATGAGTCCCGACGACATTCCGAAAACAGCATTCAATGTAGAAAATGGGCACTATGAGTACTTAAGAATGCCTTTCGGGCTCAAGAACGCTCCAGCTACTTTCCAAAGGGTTATGGATAATATTTTGAGGGCCTCAGAACGAAATTTGTCTCGTCTATCTCGACGATATAATAATTTACTCAGCCTCTCTTCAAGAACACATTTTGAATCTTAAAAAGTATTCAATCGTCTACGCGAAACCAATTTTAAAATTCAGCTGGACAAGTCAAATTTTTAAAAAGGAAACCCATATTTAGGTCACGTAATTACAACAGAGGGTATAAAACCCAACCCTGATAAAATTGTCGCTATAAAAAATTTCCAATCCCCAAGACCACGAGAGAAATAAAAAGTTTTTTGGGTCTACTAGGGTACTACCGCAAATTCATTCCGGATTTCTCCAAAATCACGAAACCCCTCACATCTTGTTTAAAAAAAGGTGCAAAAATTGATCTAAACTCAGATTATATTCAATGTTTCGAAACGGGTAAAGAACTCTTGACAAACAACCTTATTCTCCAATACCCCGATTTCTTCAAACCATTCAACCTGTGTACTGACGCAAGTCAATATGCTCTAGGGGCTGTGTTGTCACAAGGGCCAGTTGGCCTAGACAAACCAGTGGCTTACGCATCTAGGACGCTTAATCAAGCAGAACAGAACTATAGCACAATTGAGAGAGAACTTCTCGCAATTGTATGGGCCACAAAATATTTCCGCCCGTATCTATATGGCCAAAAATTCATAATATTTTGTGATCACAAAGCTCTTCACTGGCTCTTCTCCACCTTGTCCGTTCATAACATTATTTTATTAAGGCAGTCTTGATATAACATTTGTACTGTCAACATCCATTTTCTTTGTAATTGTAATTTTTGAAAATAAAAGTTTTTTTAAAAACAATCTCGAAACGAGATATAAAATTCGCGCGAATAATAATAAAATTGATACTTCGACAATAAACAAAAAAAAATAACTGATAAGAAACCTTTTTAAAGACAAGCTGCGTACCTGAAGGTATAAAATAAGTTGAGGACATCGCTGACAATGATTTTATTATTTTTTGTTGAATTATTTGGTTTAAAAAAGCTTGTCGCGCGAATGATAATAAAATTAATACTTCGACAAGTTGTTACTTACCAACCAATCATTGTCCAATTAAATTAATTGGTACATACTTTTATGAACACGCGACAAGGTTTTTGATACCAAATAAATAAAAAAAATACATTTTCAGCGATGACTCAAACTTATTTTATAGGTTATAGTACACGGCTTGAATGAAAGATTGTCTTTAAAAAGGTTTTTTATAAGTTTTTCATCCATGGTCTTTGTTTAATTGGTATTATAGGATTATTCTCAAGGCTATCCGTGAATGATTTACCTTAAGGAAAAAAGGTATAATTTGAAGTTGAATAATTACATTGATGATTCCTCAATCTCAAAAGATGCATTTTATTTTAGATATATTCAAATTTAAATACTATCTATTGGGGACGTCACCACAACTTTAAAAAAATTTGGTATATCTTTGCCGATCATGGTTTCAGAACCCTAAAATACCATTAGTTCGAAAGTTTATACGTTAATATATATTTATATATATATATATATATATATATATATATATATATGAGTGATGAATTTAATGTCTGTGAATATATAGAAAATTGTAAGAAATTTGTGGCATTGCAGGCAAATTTTTTAATTCCAGAAAAAATTCATTACTGTTATCTATATATTCAAAGGTATTAAATTAATCACTCTTGTAATCAGATTTGGCAGAATAATCTCTCCAGCGACCATTGACAACACACGTAGATTTTACATCTCATATTTTCACTTTCCATGTTTTAACAACTAACATTAAATTCTGGGAGAAAACGGTATCGCGAAATGCAGATGTGAACCCAGTATCTTCGATAGCTCAGTTAGTAGAGCATAAGACTAGTAATATTGAGGTCGTGGGCTCAAATCCTGCTCGAAGATGGTCTTTTCTGGAATTTAAAATTGTGTCTGTAATGCCACAAATTCCTTTCTATAAATATATATATTAGGGTGACCCATTTTGACCGACAATTGTTTTTCCAAGTCTCGCATGGAAATATGTTAGTTTTCTGTAAATGAGGATCTCTCTTGAAATTTTAGATGGATCGAATATTTTTATGAAGTCGCTCAGGAATTTCGAAAATGGTCAAAATTCGATTTGTTTTTGTTTTAATTTTTTTTCTCATGGCGGCAATTCTTTGTACATATAAAAAATTATATCCTGAAAATTTAACCCAATTATAGTTTTTAAAGGTTGCTCAAAATTTTTGAATCTTGGGGAGTACTGTAGATTAGATGTTTTCGAGCGACCTTTAAATAATAATTTTAGGTCTATTTTTTTTCTACAATCCATTAACATAATTGTGAACCAATATAAACCACGAGATATATGAAAATACCAATGAATATATTGTTACTAGCATACTTACTTAAATGTATAATTAAAAAAACAACAAATTTTCACTCATTGATCAGCTTAAAAATGTTCTCTGATTAGTAATTTAATTTGAAATATTGAACTGGAAGTTTTTCATATGTATTTCGAATTGTGTAATTACAAATGTGGATAATATAATAAAGTGTTATGAAAATAAGTGAAGTACGCGCCTGCGTTGTTCATCCTGCACGGGCCAGACAATGTGGCGATTTTTTATTCAGGCAAAAATCCAGAAATATTACGACCAACTGGTCGACATCACGCTGGGCTTTCCCCATCGGAAGATCTCGATGTTACCACGAACCGCTCGAAGATTCTGGATACCAAGGACGGGAATTTATAAGATCGGAGGTACCACCGAAGCAGGAGTCATTTATTGAAAGAAGTAATAATCAATATTAGCGAATTCAACATTAATTTTCAGTGCAGTACGGTACGCGGTACTTTTTATTGGTGAACTGTGATTGAATATTTAATTGTGTTGTGCCTTCGAAGTGCCTTCATCACTTAATCCATATCAATTAAGTATGTATTGATTGGTATTTTTATGTATCTGGAAAATACTGGGATAACGGGAAACAGGATAACAGAAAACGGGATAACGGGATAATAGGATAAGGGTGTTACGGGAAACGGGATAACGGAAAACGTAATAACGGAAAAAGGAATAACGGAATAACAGGATAACGGAAAATGATTTTCATAAATATATATATATATATATATATATATATATATATATATATATATATATATGAAGGAAAATTGTGGTATATCAGACATATAAGAAAAAACGATCTTCGAGCAGGAATCGAACCTGCGACCTCTAGATTGCTAGTCTATGCCTCAACCAACTGAGCTATTCGAAGACACAGGTTCCAACTGCGTTTTGAGATACCGCTTTTTCCCAGAATTTGATGTAAGATGTAAGGTTGGGTTTCGAAGGTAGAAGGGATCTCAAGTTTGAAGATAGTTTTTTTCTGGAATTTGAAAATTTGTCTGATATGCCACAATTTTTCCTCACTTATTTATTCACAGACGCTATTTTCCCTTCGCACTTACATATACCGGGTGACACAGGATATCGGGCCACCCCTGTAACTTCTGCATTCGTAAACGGATTTTTCTGAAATTTGGTACAGTTATATAAGCAACCATTTCGGATTCGATCACATAACAATCCAATATAGCGGACTTTCGGTTTTGCTGAAAATGCCAGCAACTTTTTTTTTTCAAATGGAATACCCTGTATATTTTTACATATTCAAGTTCAACAGGTCAAAACAAATCCAAACCTTATGTCAAATGTTTTTTTTTTCAAGTCAAATTCAAATTGTTTTTTTATTTTACCTCGTAGATACATGAGATTTGGTCAAGGCTATTCACAATGAGTCGCATATAACAAAAAAACATAATTTTTTGTGTCACTTATTGGTGAATTAATGCAGTCACATCACATTTTGATCAAAAATTATTTTTTTTCAAATGAAACCCGTATGGGCAACCTACATGTCTCTCAAAAACATACATTCAGGAAAAAAATTACACATCATTTTCGTATTTCGGTGCAGTAACAAATTGTATACGTTCAAAAATCTACAACTAGTTGATGAGTTTCCTTGCAGTTCGAATAATTTTTCAACTCAGCAAACTGTGGAAAACAACATTTCTGAATCTTGTCAACTGATTGTGTTTCGCTGTCATCTTTCATCTCAACTCTCGAAAACCTATAATTTTCATTTTCCATTTCTACTAATTCTCGGAAGTTAACTAATTTTCGAGAGTTTAGAGGAAAGATGACAGCAAAACACAATTAGTTGACAAAATTCAGAAATGTTGTTTTCCACATACAAGTTGAAAAATTATTCGACTCAAAACTCATGAACTAGTTGTAGATTTTGAACGTATCAATTGTTACCCACCGAAAACAAAATATATGTCCTTTTTCCTGAATGTATGTTCTAGAAAGAACACGTAGATGCCCATAGGGGTTTCATTGAAAAAAATGTTTTATCAAAATGTGATGTATCGATAATTCACCAATAATAACTTTTCATATTTAAAATTTTTCATAAATAATTATGTTTTTTTGTTATGTGCGACTCCTTGTGAATAGCCTTGACCAAATCTCATTTATCCACGAGGTAAAATAAAAAAACAATTTTTTTTCCACAAAAATGACATTTGACATGGGGTTTGGACTTGTTTTGACCTGTTGAACTTCAATATGTAAAAATATACAGAAGTATTCCATTGAAAAACAAAGATTACTGGCATTCAAAAAACCGGAAGTCCCCATATTGGACTGTTATGCGATCAAATTCGAAATGGTTTTAACTAACAACAATTTCAGAAAAATCCGTTCGAAGAGTTACAGTGACCATATTCATCACACGGTATATGATTTTCGTGTATTGTGCAAGATGTTCGATATTGCCAGAAAATTATTGCTATTATTTGAAAAATAACAAAAAAAAAATTAAGAAGGACTCAAGAAACTCGAAAAAAAACTGACCACCGTTTTACCTAAATAAGAAAGAAGAACAGGAAGAAATAATGTAGAACTTATCCATTAACCATTGATTCAGGTTGAAAATTCATGTATTTAATAAAGTTGATTTTTTTACATGTACTGGATTAAAAGACAGTTTAGAATAGTAGGTATATAACCCTGTCATTTTTACTTAATGTTTTATATCAGGCTTTACTTATAACTCTGGAAGGAATCTTGTAATTCAGCTTTCATTAAGAAATCACACAGATCTGTTTAATTTGGTATGAAATTGAATTTGAAATTTTTATTTGTAAATTTTAGGTGCCGGACAAATTGTGACATCAATAGCGGCGTATGAATATTGATATTATGGATTCGACTCAAAGCTAATATTCAGGTGATTTTCTCGATCATTATTCATGGATTTCTATCAAAATGGTGGCTGAATTTTGTCATCTATGAACCGATTCCAAACCCATATTTTAATATTTTTTTAATAAAATGTTTTGTCGGCAACATATAAAAATAGATTTGTCCAGATCCATCTTCAATATTTCAGGGAATATACCAGTATAACATCTTAAATGAAGGTTAATTGAAACCCCTGATTTTGAGGAAATATTTTTCAATGAGTTTATTATATTCACCAAAATCCACATTATCTCCATTTCGGTAAACCGGATTGTATTCCTTTTTTTTTAATTACCTATGATATTCATCTAACCATTTATAAGTACAGGTTGAAAAATTACAAATTACTCATGGGACTGAAAATTATTATTCGTTTCCTCTGAGAAAAGTCGAAGAGAAAAAAGTTACTCTTTCGCTATTTTGTGGTTACATTGAATGATTCGATAAACAACAGGATTCTGATCATGCGGGAAAAGAGGTATATTTTTGTTCCTGTTTTTCATTATTCGATTTTATAGAAATATGAGCTATTTAAATAACTTTTCCCCCAAAAAAAATATAAAAGAAATTATCTTCTTGTGATATTGGTATAGTGGGAGTCATATACGATAGCGTCTGGGCACCAATAGAACCTTTTTTTACAATACGAATGTGATTCGCTTATCACCGATTATTTTCTATGAACGACATTTTTTTTAAGATGGTTGGAAAATGTATAATGCATTCAGATGTCCTCGTTGATTTCAACTTTACGTGGTAAATTGAAAAAAATTACTATTTTTTGAGTGACCTAGTTAGTCTTGAGTACTTTTTTTGAATAACGACTTGGCATGGGTTAGACCTCACTAGTATTCACAATGGATGAGTTTACATACATTCACACAACGAATATAACTGTACTCCACCTCATGGGTCCAGACCTCACATGTACTTTGATTGCACTTTGACTGATTGGACACACTTTCACACTCGGAATCATACCAAACCTCACCTTGTGGGGACGTTCACAAAATAAATGCAGTTTGTCAGAATTTGTTCACTGTTCTCTATTGAAATAATGAAAAAATATGAATGACCAAATGATGGGTTAACTCACATTTACACTCAAATAAATTGTACTCATGGGTTCCAATTTCACGAATTATTTTGTTGCACTTTGAGTAGTTGAACATAGTTTCCCTTTTACTTACTTACTGACATTCACCTTTTGGGGACGTGCACGAAATAACTAAATATTTCCAGAATTCCACATCACATCACATACATTCCCAAAAAGTAGGCTGGTTATAAGTATCTATATTTTATGCTCTCGCTGTTCTTGATTCAATGAAATGCTGTCCTACATTTCAAATCTCTCTTCAAATATACTGATTTATCATGCATATAATTGTTTAATTTTTTTCACAATAATATCATCGTTTAAATTTTTTGCGTTTTGTACCAGAGCTGACCAAAACTGGTTCACTGAGGGTATCACCTGCCCGTCTGTCTGTCAACAATTCCGATAGTTGTTAAAGCTAATAAAGGTCCCAATTTGGAAAGTTGGTTTTCAGTATTTTCATCAATACTTCTTGTGAAAATAATCATGGGGAATTGTGAAAGATGTTTAATATTGCCACCAAAATGTTTATACAAAAAACGGATATGGTGGATGTGAAAAAAATAACAACAACAAGTTCTCAAGAAACTGGGAGAAAAAGCCAAAACTGCTGATTTAAATAAGAAAGAAGAGCTGGGCTGTGGACAGAACATGCGTGTAAACCAACGAATGGAAGAAAATATAAAGTAGAACTTGTTCATTCATATTCCATCTATTCAGTTTCAAACTAATTATCTTTAGAAAAGTTGAGTCTATTGGTGTGGAACTGATAATCATTATTTGTTTCCACCCTGAGTAAATTCAAAAGATAATGAAGAAAATCCAGAGTTATTCTCTCAAGGTTCCTCATTCACTATTACTTGATTAGATTTTATGTTCGGTGAACAACAGGATTCTGATGATGCTGGAAAGCAGTAAAAAAAATCCTGATATTTCATTATACCCGATAACAAGTATCATGGTCTTGAGTCTTGAAAGTTTAATGCTAATCACTTTTAATTATTCGAAACGTAATCATAAGGAATCCCAATGATTTTTTCGAAAGATGGGCCAGTCAAAATACTTATACAAAAAACTCATGGAAGAAATTGCCCTCTTTTAGTATTGTTATTAGTGAAAGACACAGGACTGGTCACCAATAGACCCTTTTGCAATTCGTTGTTTCAAATAATTTGGTTCGCTCAGTAGGGCCATTCCACCCATTCTTTGTGACCCTCATGGCTCTCTCTGATCCAATTCTATAAAACACCTTTTTCTCATCTTGTTGGAAAATATACAACGTGCAGAAATTCTCGACAATTTCAAATTTTATCTGTGAAAATTGAAGAAAACACTATACATCAGTGACCAACAAAGTGAAAAATGGGATTCTAGGAGCGGTCAGTCGGAAGGTAGATTTCAAATTTATTTATTCAATCTGAAATTGCCATCTCATCAATCAAGCTAACAAATCATATGCCAGAAAATTTTTTACTCATTTCATTTGGAAATCACAAACATCATGTCTATTTTCATGTAAGCCCCGAACTTTATGATTAAAAGTTGAGGAACACAAATTTTCCTAAACGCTTCATGGTCTTTCCTCGAATTCAGAGTTGAATTCGAGAAAAATCCATCACGTTCTGACTCGACATAAATCTGATTAACACAAACGAATTAACCCCAAATGAAAGGAGCATACAGAGAGAAATATTTCAAATGAAAGTTGTGCATCTTAGAAAGCTCTAACAAATGACTTATAGTTTGCCAATATTGCTATTGAAATGAGAGATTGACATTTTTTTTCAATCTTTTAACAGCCGCTATTCTGGAACTACCCAACCAATTTTGTTAATCTTTGAGCATGATCAAGATATTGATGGAAAATATTTTTAAAACTAATAACTTAGGATTTGGATTCATAAATTTGATTAATTTCAGAAAATAGACGTTTTGCCCCTGGCTAGGGCTTTCTTCAGTATTTTTCATTCATTAATTACAAGTATATATTGGTTTGTATATCATTTGGTGCAGAAAACGGAAAAAGGGGGTAAGTATAAGGATGCATTGTAATTTAGATATTGAAATACTCATACCTACCTCTTTTTTATCTTTTTCAGCACAAATGCCGAGGGACAAAATGTTCAATTTCTGAAATTGATTAATTTCATGAAAAGAAATTCTAAGAACCTCCTAACCGAACCAAATATACACCAGGATTCAAGAACTCCGAAACATATATATTTCTCTATATTGGAAGCTGTATTGTTTCAAAAACAAATGTGGTCTTGGATTCCATTAGTAAACCATTTTCAGCCCCGGTACAAAAACACAAAAACAAATTTGAATGCTGATATTTGGAAAAAATATTATTATTCATGAAAATTCGGTATATTCGAAAACATTTAATTTGTAGGAGAGCATTTATATTGACACAAACATAACGAGAACATAATAATAAAATATATATCTGATGAGCTATTTATATTTAACAATTTTTTCGGAACCGAACCATGAACAAATTCCACACCAATAAAGTTAATATGTGCACTTCCCTAAAAGGTGGTTGCTAGGAAGTTTCTGGGTTGAATGGTGTGTTCAACCAATGAAGGTGCGAAAAAAGTACTTGTGAGGTTTCTTCATTTCAATAAAGAATGGGTAACAAGTTCTGGCAAATTAAAGTTATTTCGTGGACGTCCCCAAAAGGTAAGGTTTAGTTAGTTTATCAGTGTGAAAGTGTGTTAAATCAGTAAAATTTACAATCAAAGTACTTGTGAGGTCTGGACCCATGGGTGGGAATACAGTTATATTCATTGTGTAAATAAAAGTGTTAACTCGACCCATGCCATGTCAATATTAAAAAAAATCCTGACGAACGGAATATATCTTAACTAGTTGAATCCAACATTTTAGTCGATGTTGGAAAAAACAATACTACTGATAATACTGTTTTTGTTGAGACGTTATTTATTCGGTGAGTATATATTGAAACGGTCTCTTGGATTTGGGACTTCCAAGAATATTTTTTCCTATAACTTTCTAATTCGTTTCAGGTCGATTCAGCATCAGGTGAAATTACTAGTTATTATTTCCTACGACCTATTTAATTAAATAATATTGAGCACTCAACCTAACTCTTTACCTAATCAACATTGGATCTAAATATATGGTACATCGACTAGTCGAGAAGTTTTCTTGCATAAAATAGTTCCAAGTCTCCACAAAATATGAGCAATAACTCATTCGATTCGGGATGCAATTCTGAGAAAGATGTTTTTTTTTGGTATTTTTGCTGACGAAAATTGCAATTGTCATTAACAAAAAACAAAAACAAAAAAGCGAATTTAGTTTTCTACTAATACCTCAAAAACTCTAAGCGATAGCGAAAATCGGAAAATAAATTCTTAAAAAGGAGGAAATTTTTGATAGAAATGTCCTGACCATCTCCATTATTCATAATTTTGATTTAACGCTGAAAATAAAAATTTTATAGTAGTAAATATCAATTTTTTTTTTTTTAAATCATGGTATTTTTTACACTTGAAAGAACAAGGTTCCGTTGGAAAAAAATATGTTTATTTTTCAACAAGTTAGGCATTTGTTAATTAGTTCTTATTTCTCGGGCCTCGGTTTTCATAAAAAACGGCATAAATGTTTAAATAATATCTTTAAAAAATGTTCTCCTCTTGGAGCCCTTATATATATATATATATATATATATATATATATATATATATATATATATATATTTGAAAATGAATGTAAAATGTTTTTCTTTATTTATGTTTTGCTATTGCAGGTTTTGCATCAAACGAAGGAAATCAATAACCTTCGACATTAGTTTAAAAATTGTTTATAAACAAATTGATTAGTTTGATATTGATTTTTTTTTTGCCATTTAGTTGTCTAGAGAAAATAATAATTAGTTGTTTTTATATTTCCATTATTTTAATCATTATTAAAAATGTTTTTTTCTTCAAAAAACATTATGGGCATTTCTCAATAAAATAATTTTTTTTTCTGTATTAAAATGTAATTGTTCATTTAGTTTTCTATAGATTTTTTCTAAAATTACGGTATACATTTTTTTCGACACATTGTTATATGAGTTTGTTTTTGTAATTTTAATAGTTTCAGAAAAAAATATAATGATATTTGGGATTTGTTTATAACAAATTGTTAAGTCAATAATTAATAAAAAATTCATATTTAATTTTTTTATTTTTTGGTTATTCTATTGAGATATGCCAATCTTGATTTTTAAAAGAAAAAAAAACCTAACTAGTTATTTAAATAACAGAAATATAAAAAACTACTATAAACATTTAAAGAAAAATATTGTTTTTGGAAAATCATTATATTCTCTAAATAACAAAATGCGATTTTCATTTTTCAAATATTAAACTATCAAATTTGTTTATAAACAAATGTATATTAATAAACATTTTTTTTCGAATGTTACAAATGCCTTTGTTTGATGCAAAAACAGCATTAGCAGAAAATATAGATAAAAAAAATATTTTTTTTTTTTTTTTGTTGAATTAAAAAAAATATAATAAACAAAAAAAACAACTTTGAAAAAATTTACGAAGTGATCTTGTTGAGTATATATATATATATATATATATATATATATATATATATATATATATATATATATATAAAGAAGAGCTCAAAGAGGAACATTTTGAGAGGTATTATTTAAATATTTATGCCGTTTTTTATGATAGCCGAGGATCGAAAATAAGGACTAAGTAACAAATGCCTAACTTACTGAAAAATAAACTATTTTTTTTCCAACGGTAACTTGTTCTTTCAAGTGTTGAAAACACATCATAATCTACCAAAATTTTTAAATTGATATTCAATACATATAAAAAAATATTTTAGAGACGGAGCGAGATACCGTAGCGGTCGCGCGGATCACTATTTTCAGCGTTAAATTTGAATTCTAAATAATGGAGATAGAGTCGGGACTATTTTATTGAAAATTTCCTTCTCTTCGAAAATCTCTTCCCCATTTCTGTTATCGCTCATAGTTTTGAGTTATTCCCAAAACTGAACCCCTTTCTTTTGTTTTTGTTATTACAATATTCGTCAGCAAAAAAACAATGAAATTTCTTCCTCAGAATTGCATCCCGAATCGAATGAGCTATTCAACGGGAAACGGGATAACGGTATAATAGAATAACGGGAAGCTGGTGAAGCCACAAGCATAAACAAGATGGAACAACACAAAGAAAAAAACAGGAAAATACAAATTCCACGCGGACGAGTCGCGGTACCAACAAGTTTCATATAAAATCCGATAAATTTCTGAGAATGTAAAATATTTCATGCACGTCCCCAGAAGGTGGGCGTAGTAAGTTTTGAGTGTGAAAGTGTGTTCAATAAGTCAAAGAGCAATTAAAGACTATGAGGTCTGAACCCATTAGGTGGGGTTCATTTTCATTCGGGGTGTAAATGTGTGTTAACTCATACATGTTGCAGGAAAACTAGTGGGGTCCGAACCCATAAGTCGGTATTGAAAAAAAGTACTGAAAATCGGTGTATAGATATGGTTCAAATAGCTTTAGAATCGCAAAGAAAAGGTGTGGTTGGCTGTACTTCGTTAACAGATGACCCCAAAATTCACACCACAGCGCGGTGTCCCCTTAGTGATTACGCGACAAGAAGGTGGGGTGTGTGGGTGTGTGTGTTTTGTGTATATGTGTAGTTTAAAAGATATTGATATATTGGAGAATAGTTTCTGAAATGAAAGACATAGTTGAAAATACATGCTTTATTGAAAAACTTCAAGAACTAATACTTACTCTCTATAAATAACCTAATAACAATTTGATAACTTTCCACGAGTGTGTGTTATGATACAATGTGGAGTGGATATCAAGTACTGTCCATTATGCTATAATGTCCCCATGGCGGTGTTTCATATGATTTTTTTGATCAAGTATCTTTCGTCCTCATGGGGACTCAGAGCAATTTTGTTTGTGTTATAGAACTGACAAAATGTTTCTCCGACTTGAAAAACTTTTGTTCTACATTTTTCGTGAGGGAGTTCCCTAGACATTCTACATAGTCTTCGAATTTGATGTTTCATGAAGACGGACCCTTAACACCTTTTGCTTCCTTTGTGATTCCATTATCTCTCAGAACATTATCAATTTTTTCCCTGATCTTGTCTCACCTCGTCTAAATCTCTGCGGAGTTTTCTCTGTCTTTGTCTGAAGTTTGAGTCTTGAAAGCATATATTTTGATCTCAGTCCTACAAATTACAAAAATTTATACGACCTTCATTTTCATCTTTCATATGCCCCAAAACGATTTTGTTTACGAGAGTACATTGTGAATGTTATTTTCTGGATAGTCACTGGTATCAAAATATTTATGACAATCACGACGAATAACTTCAAAACGCCTTCATTGCGTATTTCGTAAACCCAATGAATCGGTATCCGTGTACAAGATGGAACAGTCGTGACCAAACTCTGGTATTATGTAACCATAGTGAAAGTCGTAAATTGTAGTTTTGCTCAATCAAGTATACTCATTCCACATATATAGGATTGTTGAAATATATTTCAGTTTTATTCGATGCAATTGCCACTAGATTCTCATTGAATATACGACTGATTTGGATTCTGGTTTAGAAATTAGAGCCTGCGCCATATCGCCCTTCCCATTTAGTTACCAACTCAACGTTGTTATGTTTTCGAACGTTTTAGATCGTTTTTCGAATACTGCATTGTTCATGAGATCGAATAAATTCTTTTCGAAATTATTTTTAGTAGCAGTTCGAAGCTTTGTATTCAGGTCTTGTAAGTCTACAAACCATGAGGACTGTTTGAATTTTATAATTTTTATGAACTTTTCTTAGTTTTAAGCCGTTTGCCAAACACTGTTTTGGATTCCTGTAATGGATAATATTTTGGTTTTATCGTTGAGAGTCGCCATCAGTTTTTCTCCTTCGACTCCGGAGAAAAATGTTGCGGACAGGAAGGCGGCTCTGTGGGCATCGTGAATATTTTGTGGATACTCTAAGTCCACTTCAAAAAAATATAACTATATCAGAGTCGTCGGCAATATTTGTAACATCTAGATCGATATTTCCTTCCCATTCGAAACCGCCATATAGAAGATGCTGAACTCATTCCGAGTCCGTATTGATTGTCAATGTCGGTGTATAATAAATAAGTGTCTTGTTTGGGTGAATCATAATCAGGCATATATTTGTTGTTTTGCAGATGCTCTTCGTTTGGGCATTACTGAACCCCCTCGAATTCCTTCCTCAATGAACAGTATCATGTCGATGTCTGTCAAAATTTCCCAAAATTTTTGCCTGTGTGTTTCAACATACAGTCCCGATACCCGGTAAAAGTATAGTAATGGGCTGGATTAAGTCCATACGTTTTCAAACAACTAACCTAAATTGTTCAAAACCTCTGCCAGACGAAATATATCTGTTTTAAGATATAAATCGAATATTCTCCCAAACTCCTACATCCGAACTCTGACCATACTCGTTTAGCATGAACATATTGCTTGAGCGTAATATTTTTTAATCTCTAGCCTGTTGTAGAAATCATTTTCCTAGGTTAGAGGTGGAACTGAGTTTTCGAAACTGTCTACAAAATCATATAGATACACTTCTTTCTTTGAAAGCAACCCAGTTGTTCCTTTGTTGAATTTCTGAACTTGGACTTGAGAATATAGAACTCATCTAGATAATGTCAGGGGTTACCTTCCCCTATTATCAAACCTTGGCGCTTTCACTGTTCTCGGTTTCCTCGGGCGCCACCTTTAGCTTTATAGTGGAAAAGGCCACTTGTGCTCCCGGCAGTCTCAGTGAAGAAAGACACTCCAGGGTCAATATAGTCGTGACACTGTAACAGGGCCAGCAAGGCAGGCTTTAATTGCCTTTAACTGGGTTTCGAACCTGGGTGGCGACTGCGCACTAGATGTTCAAATTCTACTAAAAACAATCAATGGAAGAACACTAAAACAGGATAAACAGGTATATTAAAATAATGAAATACAGTGAGGGTGGCTGACGGCGGCCTCAAGTTATCACAACAAATGAATACATGGCAAGCACTATATACTGACAAAGCAAGGAGGGTGTTTTCAAGCAAGCGGGGTAAACTTAACAACCAAAAGCTCTACGGTGGGGGGGGGGTATCGTACGGACTCGTATACAGAAATTACCAGCACAGCTTTGAAATATATATGTGCCTCTTACGATCATGCGCACATCGCATCTGCGGTACTTACAAACATTTCCTGATGTCTTTTACCTGATACAACATATTTACCAAACTCCGATCTCACTGCTTCGGCAAGGCCCGGGACGGTCGTGGACTGCTTCGGTCTTTGGCTCACACTCTGGATACTAGTCGGACGCGTGGCTGCTTCTGCTGGGCTGGGCAAGCTACTGAATCTTTGAAATATGTCGAAACGAAACTACGGCCGGCTTCTCCCTCTTTTCCGAATACCTCCTGATCGACTTATATGCGCGCGCCGTTTTATGGACTCTGTCGTTTGCGACACAAATTATACCTTCACAGAATAATTACCCAGAATATCGGCCTCCCCTCCTTCGTGACGTCAACGGCTGCTCGGACACAGTGTCATGTTCTCGGTGGCGACTGCTGTGACGTCAGCTCGGTGCGTGCGCCTCCGCTGTACTCTCGTCCTTCTGGCGGAACTCTCTCCCTGGCGTGTGGGCTGGCTTCGCTGCTTCGGAACGACTGCCTGCTCTCTCGAGCATTTGATCCAACGTCCAGAATATCGGCCTCCCTTCCCTCGTGACGTCAACGGCTGCTCGGAGACAGTGTCATGTTCTCGGTGGCGACGGCTGTGACGTCAGCTCGGTGCGCGCGTCTCTGTCTAGACTCAGCTGTGTTGGGTGGCGATCGGACTGTTGGCTCGTACGTGAATGAATGCGATCCTTTGTGGAAACTTTTATTCTCGAGTTTTGCGTTCGATTCAAGTGCTTACTCCAGATTGGGGCGGGTGACGTACGATTGCTTTGTTTCAATCATTCGTTCTCTACAACCACGCTCGCGGTATTGGCGTGAGTTACGGAGGGTATTTAGCCTATTTATCGTGTTAGGGGTGATTCACGGATTTATCACGAACTTGAATGGTATTTCTAGACCTATTATTACTTTCAAGCGGGGTTTAATTCCTTACAGGGAGCTTTTGGCTGATAAATATAGCGGGAAAATAGTAACTTCGTTACACACCCTTCCTACTTCGGGGAAAAAGAAAAAAAAACTTTTTTTTTTTTTTTAACATGCATTCCTATGGTCAGAGGGACCTGAAAACTAACTCGTTTTGCTGTGAACATTCTCAAAACTTAGACGGCTAGCAACCTTATGTTCTAACAAAAAAAAAACAGGTCCATTCGGAGTATAACAGTATAGCCCGCCAGGTGCCTACCCCCCTAATAGTCGAACCCTTTATTCGGGGTAGGTCCACCTGATACATAAATTACGGAATGAAATAGAATTAAATGTGGACCTCAAATTATTCCAAATGAAAAACAAAATAAACTCTTGCCTGGTTGCCGGAGAGCAACAAACAGGACTACTGTGTATGATTACTGTACAACAAGAAAATATTACCAGTCAAAAAAAAATTAGAGAGAAAAAAAAAATAGTCATACCACAATTGTGAAGTAAAAAATAAAACCTTCCTGGATTGGATGCTGGCATCCGCATCCTGATCCTACGGGTCTGCCTACGGCATCAATGGGTGCTGAACATCCGCATCGGGGATATGCGGGTCAGGATACGACATCAACATGGGTGCTGAACATCCGCATCGGGGATATGCGGGTCAGGATACGACATCAACATGGGTGCTGAACTTCCGCATCGGGGATATGCGGGTCAGGATACGACATCAACATGGACATGGGTGCTGAACTTCCGCATCGGGGACATGCGGGTCAGGATACGACATCAACATGGACATGGGTGCTGATCTCCTTCGGGCTGGTCTCCTCTGGGCTGGTCTCCTCTGGGCTGGTCTCCTCTGGGCTGGTCTCCTCTGGGCGGCTGAGTCGGAACAGTGGCATTCTCGAGAGAGGACATCCTTCAAGCCACATCGGGAGCAAAACAGGAGGGGCTGTTTTCGTTGGCACACGGTGCGTGTGTGCCCTGGTTGACCACAGCGCCAGCACAGATCCTTTTTGACGGGTAGGTATACAGTCAGAGGGGGTTCCGGAGCTGCTGGGGTGGCGGCTGCTTGTCCTTGTCTTCGAGGGCTGCTTGGTCGGTCCAGAAGGTGTTGATGAACGGCAACGGGTACGCATCCTTCATGGAGACGGAATCGACTTTCTGGAAGTCGCTGCAAAACCTCGGCTCGTCATCTTTCTTTCGGACGATGACTACTGGCGAGCTCCACGGGCTTTCGGAGGGTTCTATGATGTCCTCCTGTGGCATTCTGTCAGCTTTGGGATTGAAAACTTCCTGCATCCTGGGATTCTGGGGTCGGTATCCTGCTTTATTGGCTCCGGACTTGGGAGACGGTTCCTATGTTCTACCAGCGGCGTTACCCCATGAATGTCCTCGAATGGGCGTAACTCGTTCTGTAGGAAGTGTTGCAAGTGGTCCTCTTCCTCTCTGGAAAGTGTCAGGGCCGGTCTTGGCTCAATAACTCCAATTGGAAAGCATGGTACGGGCCGAGCTTCCCTTGCAATGGGTTGGTTCTTTACCAAGATTTGGCCACTTCCTAGGTCGAGTCCAAACTGCCTTTTCCTCAATATGTCCATTCCTAGGACCATATCGGATGACAGTCCACTCAGGTGTCCAAAAGACTCCTCAAAGCGGTGTTCTCCAACTCGGATCTCCACGTGATACGTTACGGGGATGGTAACGGTTTCTCCATTGGCCAGTCGGGCGGAACTCGTAGCAGTTGGAGTTTTCGGTACTCCTAGCAGATTCCACTGCCTGGCTACCCTGTCGCCGACATAGGAGATTACGGCACCGGTGTCAATCAACGCTTCAGCAGTACCACCGGGAATCTTGACGGAAAGATGCGGTCGGTGGTCGGCGGTAGCGATGTTGGTGGTGGGTGAGGCGTCCTGGGGGCGGTGCTGCACGTGCCTCAAGTCGTGGCAGCGCCCTAATGGTTTTCCGTCCGTGGGCATGGGCAATCACGAGACATTACTCCGTCTCGCTTGCATCGGGAGCAGAATAGCCTTGGAGTGGATTGACATTGGCTCCTAAAATGCCCTGTTTGTCCGCATCGCCAGCACTCTCGGCTATCTTCGATGGGGCGGCGGTTGACTGGGCTGCCTTGGCTCATGACTGGCTGGACTACTGGGCTCCTAGGGGGCGGTGTGGCTAGTTGGGCAAGCCTAGTGACCACTGGTGGGGCTGCCGGGGTCCTATATGGTGCCAAAAGCGGCGCTGGAGTCGTCCTCTGAGCTTGTTCAATCTCTGCTCGCAAAAGCTCGTACTCTCTAGCAGCTTTGGCGAACTCCTGCACGTCGTTGAAGTCCGTCCTTCTGATTTCTCGCCGGAATTCTGGGTGCAGGTTGCGGTACAGCCAGTTCAACTCCTGGTCTGGCGGGATTCCACCATGGCGGCGAATCAGCGTCTGCAGGTCGGTGATGTAGGCTGCCGTACTTTCTCTCAGGCTGTGTGTCCTCCTGCTGATAGCCGCCTCCAGGTCAATTCGGTAGTTAACGGGGAAGAAGAAGTCCTGAAAGGCGGTGCAAAAGCCTTCCCATTTCGGCCAGCATGCCCGGTTGTTTCTGAACCAGAGGGCCGGCATCCCTTCCAGTAACTCTGGCATAGCTTGCAGGAGGCGGTCTGCGGTGATGCCTTGGGACTCTCGGATCTCCTCCAATCTTTCGAGGAAGGCGGCGGGGTCGTTGGTCCCATTGAAGGTCACTCTCCAGTCCTTTACTCTCAATGGTGACATCCCTACACTCGTAGTAGGCGGCAGTGGGGCGGCCTGTGCTCCCACTGGGGTCCCTGTGAGCACGTTGCTCATGATCGGGTTTCCAGTGCTCGTCACTGTAATGGTGGGTAATACGGGCGGCGGTGCGATTGTCGTGGTCGTCGTGGGGAACGGAAACAGGTTGATGACGGTCGGTGCGGGTGATGCTGCTCGTCCTTCTCGGAGAAATTTTATGATCCTCCTTCGCTTCTCGTCGACGGTGCCGGTTGGATCCAAGCGAAATCTAGCGAGCTCGGTGTCTAGCTCCTCTTTCCGTAGTTGATACACCCATCCGACGCGGGTGTCGTTGGGGTCACTTCCTGTACCTGGACTCAGCGGTAGGGGGCATCCGGCGGGGCCTGTGGTGGTCACTGGCACGGCGATGGGGCTTCCTAGTCCTGTCGGCATCTTCGGCGAATACTTGGAACTCGTACGTCTTACTTGTCTTACAGTCGAAACTCCACTTCCTCAGTTTGTACGTCTTACTTGGTTCGCAGTCGGTACTCCACTTTCTCAGCTTGCACGTCTTACTTGGTTCACAGTCGAACCTCAACTCCTTGTCTAGTGCTCGTATCTTGGGCACCGTACCTCCTATTGACGAACGGATGGCGGGGAGCGCTTCTGCGCACTCGAAAATTCGTTGAGGAGGTACCGCACGGACGCCTGGTTCTCTTCTGAGCCGAGTTTGACAATCTGTCAAAAATGACAGGTCGGTAGCCTTCAACGGATTTCGGTTCTATACACCCTGTGAACTAGCTTCACGGATTTCCAACTGTCCTTGTCGTACGAGCTTGCTTTCTCTCTCTTCACCCACGTATCTAGTGAATGGTTACCCTGAAAAGGAAACGGATGACGGTAATCGGTTCTACACCCCTGGAAACCTACTAAACGAGGGGTCACTCGGCATATTGACTCTCTTTTGAGTCGAAGTTGACATCTGTCAAAAATGACAGGTCTCGGTATACTATAAAAACGGTCCCTGCTCGGGCGCCAATTTGTCAGGGGGTTACCTTCCCCTATTATCAAACCTTGGCGCTTTTCACTGTTCTCGGTTTTCCTCGGGCGCCACCTTTAGCTTTATAGTGGAAAAGGCCACTTGTGCTCCGGGCAGTCTCAGTGAAGAAAGACACTCCAGGGGTCAATATAGTCGTGACACTGTAACAGGGCCAGCAAGGCAGGCTTTAATTGCCTTTAACTGGGTTTCGAACCTGGGTGGCGACTGCGCACTAGATGTTCAAATTCTACTCAAAACAATCAATGAAAGAACACTAAAACAGGATAAACAGGTATATTAAAATAATGAAATACAGTGAGGGTGGCTGACGGCGGCCTCAAGTTATCACAACAAATGAATACATGGCAAGCACTATATACTGAGAAAGCAAGGAGGGTGTTTTCAAGCAAGCGGGGTAAACTTAACAACCAAAAGCTCTACGGTGGGGGGGGGGTATCGTACGGACTCGTATACAGAAATTACCAGCACAGCTTTGAAATATATATGTGCCTCTTACGATCATGCGCACATCGCATCTGCGGTACTTACAAACATTTCCTGATGTCTTTTACCTGATACAACATATTTACCAAACTCCGATCTCACTGCTTCGGCAAGGCCCGGGACGGTCGTGGACTGCTTCGGTCTTTGGCTCACACTCTGGATACTAGTCGGACGCGTGGCTGCTTCTGCTGGGCTGGGCAAGCTACTGAATCTTTGAAATATGTCGAAACGAAACTACGGCCGGCTTCTCCCTCTTTTCCGAATACCTCCTGATCGACTTATATGCGCGCGCCGTTTTATGGACTCTGTCGTTTGCGACACAAATTATACCTTCACAGAATAATTACCCAGAATATCGGCCTCCCCTCCTTCGTGACGTCAACGGCTGCTCGGACACAGTGTCATGTTCTCGGTGGCGACTGCTGTGACGTCAGCTCGGTGCGTGCGCCTCCGCTGTACTCTCGTCCTTCTGGCGGAACTCTCTCCCTGGCGTGGGGCTGGCTTCGCTGCTTGGAACGACCCAGAATATCGGCCTCCCTTCCCTCGTGACGTCAACGGCTGCTCGGAGACAGTGTCATGTTCTCGGTGGCGACGGCTGTGACGTCAGCTCGGTGCGCGCGTCTCTGTCTAGACTCAGCTGTGTTGGGTGGCGATCGGACTGTTGGCTCGTACGTGAATGAATGCGATCCTTTGTGGAAACTTTTATTCTCGAGTTTTGCGTTCGATTCAAGTGCTTACTCCAGATTGGGGCGGGTGACGTACGATTGCTTTGTTTCAATCATTCGTTCTCCACAACCACGCTCGCGGTATTGGCGTGAGTTACGGAGGGTGTTTAGCCTATTTATCGTGTTAGGGTGATTCACGGATTTATCACGAACTTGAATGGTATTTCTAGACCTATTATTACTTTCAAGCGGGGTTTAATTCCTTACAGGGAGCTTTTGGCTGATGAATATAGCGGGAAAATAGTAACTTCGTTACAATAAGAAGCCAAAGTATCTAGACTAGCACCCATACATCTGAAACTATCGATGAAACTGTAATTGATCAAATAATCTTTTATGTTCTTTGTGAAACTGATGTACTTCCCTTTGTTGATAGGGAGTAAATCGATACGTCCTTTTAGTCCTGTAGAAATATCCTTGATGATGAAGTGAGAATCATAGCCTGACAAATTATGGAATACAACTGGTATTGTGTGACTATCCTTGTAGTTGATGGTACAACTTTCATGGCTTGGGCCTCTATAACACCCTATGAGATGATTATGATCGCGTACGTTTTTATCGTCTAGCATGGAAGGTTTCTCACACATGTGACAAAAAGTGGCTCTATTGAAAGCAACTTTCTCCTGTGTTGTTGAGGAATTCATTGAAATCAGACACAAAAATACCGTTTTTACATCTTCAGCAAATTGTTTGAGCTCTTTAATGAACCATTGTTCAAAATCTTTGCTCCTAAATGATTCGTAGAATGATAGAGAATCATCATAGTTGCATTCAATGTGATATCCTATACTATAGGGGACATGTTCTTGATATTCACCCTTATTGTTCACATGATTCAAAACACACTCCTAATCAGCATATATGACGAATGGAACAAATTCTTTGTTTTTAAAATTTTAGAAATACAACATGTCTTTGCCTGGCTGCGAAAGTTTAATTCCACACTCGTTGATTGATTTACATCTCTCATGATGAGAATCTAATTTTGCTTGTGTATAAAAATAGTGGAAACACCTATCACAGAAGAACTTTTTTCCAGACGATGTCCCAGCTGAGATGATAGGAGCCTAGACAAGTTTTTAATCCAAACGAAATGATACTGAATCGGTGGAAAATCACAAGTATCATCTTCTTGCTCTTCATCTCCGTTGAGTACTGGTTCTGGATCATCAGAAGATTGATATGTTTTTCTTTCTTGTCTTTGGTTAAGTAAGTTGGAAGTGTTTGAAATATTTTCTTCTTTTTCTTCAGTATATAAATATTTACCAATAAATCATTCTGCTTCTAAAAACGTGAAACTTTTTTCACTGTCATTGGAAACTGAATCCCTTTCAGATTGAGGACCGTTGAATAATGGGGGTGAGAAGAGGTTGTCCCTGGATGTTTCAATTCTTCAGAAAATAATGCGCTCATGATGTTCCATGCAAAACAGGCTTGATCATCATTCTTGATATTAACACATTTTTCCAATATACTTATGTCTTTTGGAACCCATTTATGAAGATGAAAACCGTACCCTTCTAGTATTTGAGTGAGGTTTTCTTTCAAAGCACGCGTCCCCTCAATAGTGGCGGCGTCATCAGCAAGTCATCTACATAAAAATCACGGAAAATATCTTCGCTCATTTCTGGGTGTTGGGTTTGAGTTCCAATGGCAAAATAGCGAAATAGCTTGCAGACGAAGAGGCGAAAAGGGGAAATTGGTTCGTTTGGAGTGGTACGCCAGACGATACGCTGAAAGTCCCGTTGCTTATCTGCGATATTAATCATCCGATACATCTCGGCTATATCGGCGGTAATAACATAATTATGTTTTCTGAATCGAATTAGTATAGAAAATAGATCGTCCTGTATTGTTGGACCTACCATCAATTTATTATTTAATGATATTCCAGTACTCGTTTTGCATGATCCATCAAAAACGACTCGTAACCTTGCTGTACTGCTTGTTTCATGCATGACTCCGTGATGGGGCAAATAAAAAGAATTTTTCGGCGTTGTTGATTCTAAATCACGCGCACCGATCTCAGTCATGTGACCCAGATTCCAGTATTCGGACATGAACTCTACATACAATCGTCGAAATTGGGGATTTCTCATAAATTTCCGTTCTATCGAATAAAGTCGGTTCATTGCGTTATTCAGAGATTCCCCAAAATTACATTTTCTCGGAAAGGTAGCGTACTACGAATTTACCAGTTTCCTCTCGTTTGGAAGTGTCAACGAACTGATTTTCGCACTGTTGTGCCTCATAGGAAAATTATTTGTTGTCAAGCATTCTTCGATTTTCCAAAATTTTTCAATTTGGTTTTCTATGTTCAAAGTTGACAAATTACATACCAGATTATTCCCAGGGATTATTTCAGTTCTTAATGGCCCCGTAACAATCCAACCTGAAAGAGTTCGCTGTAGATCAGGTGAACCAATCTAATTCGATCGTCTAAAAGCAAATCATAAAATATGTTCGCTCCTATCAAGGCATCCACCCTTAACGAAATATTGAAGTTTGTGTCGGCTAGCGTTAAATCGGAAGGAATGCCTACTTTAGATTTGTCAAATGAAAAGGATGGTAGATTTCCGGTTATTTTATCGAGAATTGAAAACGTTAATTCAGCGGAAAATTCTTTATGTAATGATCTTATTTCTGTACAAACTCAGTTGAAAATTTCTGTTAGCGAGTTTCCAACACCAACAATTGGTTTATTCGTTTTAGTGCCGGTGAAACCCAAAGTTTGACATAAGGCACTCGTTATGAAATTTGGTTGTGATCCGCATCAAGTATAATGAAGAATATCACCATTTTTTAATTTTTACCTTACAATCAACTCTATTAAAAATAAAAAAATATGGTAAAAATATTTTTTTATACGTCTTGTAGTTTTCGAGATATTTAATTGTTTAGCTAGGCGTGCAACGACGCGGAGTCATGGCCGCTGTGACGTCACTGTACAACGGTCGTTTAGTGCGTACTCTGCTTCCAGCTGTGTGTATGAAGTTTGCGTCGAAAATTGATAAAAATGTCGAATCCAGAAACTAGAAAATCGTGTATTGTGCGGAGTGTTTAACTTAAACTACTAATGCACCCGGAAAGTTGTTTTTTATTGTTGCTTTCGAACCTAAAAGTCGAAAGAAATGGATGCAAATCATGATGTTCTGGGGTGATTCGGCATTTCACTGTACAAATATCTCTTTTAACTTTTACATATCCAATAGCGTCGTCGCCGAAGCTCTTTCTAGCCGATCTAAAATAAAATAAACATAAGTTGATCTAATATATAAAAAATAAAATACGGTAAATATAAAGTTACTCTACACATGCACTCTGAATATAGGGAAAAAACTTTTCTTACGTGTTTTTGCCTCCTGAACACGAAAATGCGACAGTCTCATACCGTTCCCGAGTAAGAAAACTTAAAAAAATTACTTCATTTTCAAGCACCGTTTTCTCGCACAAAAATCACTCACAATGCCCTTTTTTACCAGCATTAACAATACACCCTAAATCACTTATTTTCGGCACAAAATATTTTGCACAAAATATTGTCGTTTTCATCGAAAAATTCCTCCTCCTTACACAGTTCCAAATGAAGAAATGTCATACTTTGACAGATGGAATTCAGTAACTTTGCCTTATTTTTCATGTTGGTGATAAATGAATCCCCGCCAACTTTTCGAATTCAAATGTGAGCGATAGTTTCCCCTTCATTTATGTGTGCAATTGTTGTGGGCGGTGACTCATTTATTACCAACATGAAAAATAAGGCAAAGTTACTAAATTCCATCTGTCAAAGTGTAACATTTCTTTATTTGAAACTGTGTAAGAAATAAAAACGACGATATTTTGTGCAAAGTTGTGCCGAATATAAGTGATTTAGGGTGTATTGTTTATGCTGTTAAGAAGAAGGAGGCATTTTGAGTGATTTTTGTGCGAGAAAACGATGCTTGAAAATGAGGTAATTTTTTTTTAAAAGTTCTCTAACTCGGGAACGGTATGAGACTGCCGCATTTTTCTTCCGGATTCGTGTTCAGGAGGCAAAAACACGTGAGAAAAGTGTTTTCCCTATATTCGGAGTGCATGTGTAGAGTAACTTTATATTTACCTAAAATACATAAAATGCACTTATCCACGATCACATTAAAGAGGAAATTAATATGAGAGGTTTTTCATCTTAGCTTAATAATATTTAATAGGTGTAGTCGCGTGCATCCTAATAATAACCAACTTTAAAAAAAAAAATTCAAATTCAAATTTTAAAAAGTTTTGTACCTTTGGTACATAATGTTCAGGTTAGGTTTACTATGTTAATTTTTTGTTACATTACATATTAAAAAAATACAAAATGTAAGTCATGAAACTATGTAGGCATTATTACTTCTCAGGAACTTAATGTCAAGTAAGATGTTCATAGTATCAATATGACGTATGACGTACATTTATAAAATACTAGTAATGAGAAATATGTACTTATATGGATCAAAAGATTTATGATAAAAAGTAAAATGTTATTGAGTAATACTTACTTTTGCATTTTTACTCCTCGCATCTCGGCGGCCAAGAAATCGGAGTTATTTGAAAAATAGTGGGCAACCATTAACCCGTCTATTACAGGCAAGATATCAGATTGTTCTTTTTCAAAACCGTCATCCATATCTAATATTATACTTATAACACTATTGTAACACTGATTCACATAAAAACTCAAGTTAAAATCGTTATTGTGGTCGAACATCCGATAGCAAAGCAATTATTGAGTGTACGGTGAGAACGTTGTGTTGTGGAATGACGTCACGCGAGCATGGCGCGCTCACCCGAAATATTTGAATAGAACGGAAACGAAAATTGTCGTTACTTCAACACTACTCGCTTGATTGAAATGAAACGAAAACATATGTATTTCTGAACATTGCTATACGGTCATAAAGTTTCAAGTCATTTAACATACCCAGTGACATTCTTCATTCGACAACTATGCCACGTGCTATTTTAACCCTTGATTGATATCATAGCCGTGGACAATAAAATATGTTGATCGCGTTCTGAACAATGAGTCGCAACTAATATATATGGTACAGATACCGTCATAGAGGTAGAAGCTACTCCAGATGGCGTTCTGACCTCATTTACTTTGAAGGGTGTGTCCCCTGACCCGTTATTTACATGTAACATTGTGTTAGGTCTTTTTGAACACAATTTACATCCCTTTGCTAAACAGTCAATGGTTGTATGATTTATACGTAAGCAATTCGTACACAATTTAAATTTTTTCATTTATTTTTAGCGGGACGCTACTGGAATAACCTTTAGTTTTCCTCATTGATATATATATATATATATATATATATATATATATATATATATATATATATTTATTGGGACCCTCTTTGCAGAAGAAGGAAAAACCGTTGTATGAACAATGATTTCCATTTGTTGTTACGTGTGCGAATGCTCTGTCGTTTGAATATTTTTTAATAAATGGTTTTTGATATTTTTCCAATTTATTGATCGACTCGGTTTTTCCGTGATTATATAATGTTCCCAATAGCTGACATCTATTATTCAAAAAGGTTGTTAGATCATCAAATTTGGGGGATGTTGTTCTCTCAACGATAAGAGTTTCATCCCATTCCTTTTGACTAGCAACATCTAATTTTCGCGAAATCAAATAAATCAATAACGTGACCCCGCTGTCATCCGGTTCTCCTAAAGTTCTCGATGATGGAACATGTTTTTGAATATCATCAGTCAATTTCTGTAAATTTCAACGGTCATCTTGAGCAATGGCTGGCAATTCGACAAATGCTCTGAGATTATTTTTAATACTTAATGATTTATTTTCATATCTGGACTTCAATAGGTCTCATGCGTTTTCATAATTGGTTTCAGTTACCTTGATGCATTCGAATACTTTCGCAGCCTCCCCCGTTATACAACATATGAGATAATAGAATTTTATAATCTTATCCATGCCAATATCATTATGAATGAATGCTAGGAACATATCCCGAAATTGACGCCATTTTTCGTATTCCCCATAGAATTTTGGTGATTCAAGAGTTGGAAATCTAACATTTGTTGTGTTTTGAGGAGGGTTGTTTGTTAACCTTTGATTTTGGGAGGTGCTCGTACCTATTTTCTAGCAATATTTACCCGCCCGATAATCAAGCTCGCTATTTCCATAACATTATAAAAGCGATTTTACAAATCCTCATGTTCTGTATTCTGCGATTTATCTGTATCTAAAATCTCGATTTGACCTTGTATTTTGTTAAAATTATCCAAAATTCGATTTCAGTATCAGAAAATGCATCGATGAACGTATTGTACCTCGTTTAGGCGCTCTTAATTTTTCCTCTTTCAGCACGCGAGTTTTTCAATAGTTCTGCCATATTTCAATATTCCGTAACAAAGACAAATTTGGAGAATTCACGTTACTCGTTATGTTTTGAAAATTACCGTTTTTTATTTTTACGATATTCTATAATATAAAATTCAATATTTGTGCCCGGTCAGAACACTAATGTGGAATAGGAAATGAATAAACACGAAACAGACTCACGATTCGTCTTCGATGATTGCGATAAACAGCTATTCCACTTTTCGTTTCAGCGGGAGTAGAAGTATTCCATAAACGATGAGATAACCTTCCGGCTCGAAGGACCATGTAATATTGACTCTATTTGATTCTTCGTTCGATTCGGTCGATTTATTATGTTAATTGAGACACTCACATAGAGAACGAAACGGCTTTATTCTCTGCACAAGACAGACGTAAAATAATGAAAACTTAAACAATCAAAAACAGTAAGAAAAGTACAGTGTTCAGAACGGAGATGCGTTGCAATGTGTATTCTCAAGTCTTTTTCCTGGGTATTTGTCCTTTTCTGTCCTCGCTACCCGTATCGTCCAACACTAATCAGCACACATGGTGATAGTTTCAATATTATAAGGCGCACTTGGGGTAACGTTCATGAACAAAAGATGAGGCGAAGTCACACCACAAGATGCGGCTCCAAGATGGCGACGTGTGCGTTATTATCGCCCAATTCAATTCAAAATTGGTATGTGTTTTTTTTTCTGGGGTAGGAGATTATAAATTTTTGACAGAATTCAATGAGATAACGGATTTTATGAATGACTAAAAAGAATTGAAAAAAAATTAAGACAAGCCAATGAACTAAAAAGGAAAAAATAATTCATTTAATTGTTTGACTAGCAGATTCTACATTTTGCAAATAAGAAGGGATAATTAACGCTACAAACTCTCTCATACAATGTTCTGAATGGTTTGTGCCTACAAAGGACCTGAATTTTTAAACACTATTTTTTCAAATATCTTCATTGAAAAAAATCTTGAGGAATGAGGTTAGGTGACCTAGCTGGCCAAGGGTTCACTCAATAGCGCCCGCCCAATCCAGTTTTCACCAAATTCACTATTTAACCATTCCCTGATTCCTGGGGTTGAGCGGATCCAAGCGACATCTTGTTGGAAATATAGTATCATACGCTGAAAAAGTGGTCAATTATCTCAAAATTCCGACAATTCCGTTTAAAAAAAATGCAAATTCAGGTTTTGCCTGAAAATGATCCAATGATTTTCGATTGAAATATCCCGCACCAAACATATTATCTTTATTTTGGTCTCTACATTGCAATGCCCACCACTGACAATTTTGGGAGCTAACATATACGGCAGAAGTAAATGCGGCTTCATTCGTGAATGAAACATTTCTAAGGAAATTTGGATCAGCTTCAATGAAACTTTGAAACCAAGTAGAGAAATAAAACCAATATTCGTAATATTGGTCTCTAATAATTCGCACAAATATAGATCTATGAGGGTAGCATTTTTGTTCTAAAAATTCGTCTAACAGATGTTCTAGCAACGCTTGTTTCAACAGCAAGTTTCCTTGTTGAAATTTGCGGATTTTCAGTAACTACTGATATTACATTTGAAGTATTTTTTCCATAGGTAACGGTCCTTTTTCGAGGATCTTTGTGTGAATTATCGATAAGTGAAGTTGTTGGAAGTAGCGTTCGTTTGCGATCTCGCTCCTCGAATTTAGAAAATACATAGTATTTTATCGTTATTAATTATCACTGAGTGGTGCATTATATCAAGTGAGGTGCTGTGTATCTCCCCTCATAGTAAAATTGTTAAGGTAAGCAATTACGAAGGCAATTCTCAAGATGCCTTCAACTCGAGAACAACAGACTGAGATTAAAATCCTGGCCGACGAATTGGTCAAGAAAATTTGTCTAGATAATATGTTCATAAAAACACTAGCAGATAAGGTTTCCTTGAAAATACAGACCATGTTGAACAAAAAACTTGACTTTTTTTAAATAAAAACGGATGAAATAAAAACTAGTGTGCTGAATCTCGAATATAAATACGATAGGGACATAAAACAAGCAGACCACGTTTCTTCGGTGTACCATTCAGTTCGTATTGAATAATTTTTGTGTGAAGTGATCTCATTTTCAGATTCTCCTTCTACTGTGAATTGCATTTTTTTGTGGTAATTTGGACCTGTTCCAAGAAAATTGAAGTTCTTACCATACAAGAATCAATAAAATAGTACCAAACGATATAATTCAAGCATGGGTGAAAAAATTCTTTACTACAAGCAACTCGAACACACTTTTGGGAAAACCAGCAGTCCTTCAGATGAAGTACCATGAAAATCTGTTAGAAAAATGGCAAACCAGAAGAACAGAATAGTATTTCCCTTAGATGTAAGAGTGAGAACCTAAAACCAAATTTTTTTATATCTCAACACAAAACACATTTTTCTAAACTCTGAACCTAAAGCGTTATTTCGAAATTTCAGTACCGTCCAAATTTCAAAAAGATATACCCAATTTGCTTATTTTCGATACAACAATCAACATAAAGAATTTGGAACTTCAATTAATTTCATCTGAAAATAAATTGAAACTAATTTTCCCTATGAACATTTTTGATACCTCCAAACAAATAACTGAAAATGTTTTAAAAAGAACCAAAGCAAGAAAAATAAAGAAAAATAAATGAAAGCGACGTGTTGAACCTTGGGCCAAACTATATAACAATGAATGACAATTTTCAATTAAACAAAATATTTTAAAAAAACCTTTATATATCCCCAAAGACATTCCAATGCCTGAAATCATATGCAATCTAGAAAATTCTATATTGAATTCACTTTGAAGTGACAATTGTCACTTCGAACTGACAATTGTCACTTTGAAGTGACAATTGTCAGTTGAAAGTGGCAATTCCAAATGTTTTCGTAAGTGACAATTGTCACTTCGAAGTGACAATTGTCAGTTCAAAGTGACGATTGTCAGTTCAAAGTGACAATTGTCAGTTTGAAGTGACAATACTTAATATCACCCATTGATACATACCATGGCAGTATGAATACATTTATTATTATGAGAGTTTTCTTTTTTTGTTTGTGTTCATCATTTCCGATGATATTTTCTCAAACAACTCTTTCTCGAAGGCTAAAGTTTCTTTGTTTCAATAATTTTGGTTGTGATCGTCTTGAATTGTGTTTTTTCTGCAAGGTATTTAATTTTTTGTGAATTTGTTGATTCGGTTGTTTAATAGTTTTCATGCCTTTCTTGCAGTTATTGCAGGGGAAGTTCTTAATTATGTTTGAATGTTTCATTTTTGATATTCGACTTCTTGACAGAGTGAAGTATATTTGGAGTGATCATTCGATTTGAAACATACTTGCACATTTTGTTCAATATATGTATATTTCCTAATAAGTTTTGTACGTATCGCAGAGTGATATTATCATATGCTTCAGAACGTATTTTTCACTGCTTCAGTTAGGATTGAACTTGTGCGTTCTCTGTTTGATGATTTTGTTAATGAACTTCATTAGATAATTGTTTGTAAAGTTTTTTTTTGATTTTCTAATTTTTTTTATCTTAGTTCTGGACAACTTGGTAGTATTGCTCTGTCTGCCATACTTATTACTACGCCTTTTATGTTGTACTGGATTATTTGAGTTGAAATTCAAATACCTACATGACCTGAATCGCTTATTATGACATATAGAGCAATACTACTCTGTATTCCAGAATTGATGTTTAAAAGTTTGAAAAAAGTTAGAAAAACGTTACAAAACAATAATCACCCAATAAAGTTCATAAACAAAATTATTAAACAGAGAATACATAAATTAATAATCCTAAACAAAAGAAAAAAAAACATATTCCCAAGAAATACTTATATTACTTTCCAATACGTACGAAACCTTCCAGAAAATATTAAAAATATATCAAAGAATCGAAATGTCCAAGTATATTTCAAACCGTATACATTACTGAAAAAATACTTAACTATCCTCAAAAGTCATATATAAAAAATGAAAAATCCAAAATTTGTTTACAGTTCTCCATGCAATAACTGTAACGAAGGATATAAAGGCATGACGTCACAACTACTGAACAACCGACTCATTGTCCACGAATCCATGAATACATCAAATTTCCCCCCTGAACAAATAAATAATTCAAGATGATCACGAAACAAATTTCAGAAACACAAAAATTCTAGCCATCGAGAAAAACTAATGAATACGAATCATAAAAAAACGATATACATAAAAAATATCCGAATGCCTTGAACAACAGATTTCAAACAATTAGAGAAACTAGACAACAAGTCTATGATTATCAATTGCAATAAGATCGATTTATTGAGAACAGTCATTTCCAATTTTCAGCTATGTTAAAAATATTTATGATTCAATAGATTCCTTCAATATATGAAGGATGAGTCCTATAATAAATGAAGTTGCCTTAGGCACATTGCTAAAGCTGTCATCACCCCATGATGAGATATTTTTCATACTTCTTCTGATGTTGGTTGGAAGAAGAGATGAAGATTCCTTCCTTAATTTTGAAAAAAGAGAGGAATCTTGTTCCCGAAACGTCTATTTCCGAAGGGAAATATGTCTTATTTTAACGTAATTTTTCATATGCCGATCATCAATATTTTCTCCAACAAGTAAATTGTGAACGTAATTACTTATCGCAATGGATTTCCGATAAAGTCTTTTCCTAGATGAAGTTCGATATTTGAAAATATATTCACATGCATTTATCAATACACAGAGTGTTAAGAGGATGTTATTGGCTTGTTTGAATAAATTACTGATTCCTCTCCGAGATATTCGTGTTAAAAATTTTACAGCAAGAAAAGTATTTGTGCTAACTACATTACTTCTGAACAACGTTTAATGGAATTCTAGTAAAGTACCTCATTGAAATAAAAGTTAATTGATATACCATTTTTTCATCATAAAATAACCCTGAAGTTCTGTGTGTATAGCATGTTGTTGAATTACAAATGTCTTTCAAATGCTGATGAAGCACCTTTAATTCATCTGAAAAAATTATTCAATATAAGTCGAGTACTCCAAAAATCTACCGAATGATTGAGAAACATATCAAAGTGATGATCTTGTAGAAAATATATTCAGAGCATTGTTGACTACACATGTTGAGATTTCGAGAAGAACACGAATAACTCATTTAAATTATCCTGTATTACTTTTTTATCATGATTGTCAAGGAAAAAATAATAAATTAAAAACTTTTTTGAAAACAGGCTTCTATTCAAATGACTAAAGAGTAAAAAATAATCGCTTTGGATGTGTGATGTAGGTTATTCCGTGAGTTACAGATTCAAGAGCTTGTCGCGCAAAGTTTTCATTTCAAATACAAAGGCGACACGTTTTTGAACCCATAACCAACGAAATAATCTACGTCGCACATCCAAAACAATTGAATTTTACTTTTTAGGGTATTTGAATAAAAGCTTGTCTTCAAAAAGGTTCTTTATTAATTATTTTATTTTGTGCTTCTTAGAACACCGTAATCTATGCATTTTTATTGAAGCATCGTTAATATGAGGCCTTATCCCTGTGAGTTTTGAGCTATCAGGTTCTTCAATGAGGAGACCATCTCAATATTAACTTGTCTGCCATCTTGGAGCTGCCATTTTCATTATATGAATTTTCACAAAAAATAAATAATTTTCGACAGAATTCAAGATCTCCGACCCTAACAACCCCGACATACCAATTTTGAATAGAAACGGTCCATAATCACAGAACTCCTTCACCGCTATTTCGAACTTATGAATTTTGACCAAAAGTTCAAAATATCCTCACCTGAAAACCCCCTCATACCAATTTTGAATGGAATCGGACCATTGTTAAAGGCTGGACTACAGGGTGTTATGAACTAACACACCACACCTGTAAAACCCGACTTTTTTCGTTAGATTGGAAAAACAGTATTGAGAGCATCGACTATCTGAAGATGGTCGAACCTGAAACTATGTCTCTGGAGCGGCTACAGGACAAATCTCATTTCTCTCAAATACTGGAACATGGGTTGTTTATCTAGGACGTACTACCGTTCAGGAGGAATTTCGAAAGACAATAAATAACCAAAGAAATAATAAAAAGGCACTCATAAAATGTTAAGAATGTACATATATATTTAATAAAAATTGATACAAGTATCTCAATCGTTCTATGGACGAATGATATGCAACAATATTCATACAACGAAACGAGTGTAGCTTATTGGCAGATGATTTTGCAGTTGGCTACACAATAGAAATGATTTTACTAAATGAACAATCTTGAAATCAATTGCCACAAACGGCTAGAAGTAATTCTCTTTTGAGATCTTTGTAATCTTGAAACTATGGGATACTTTTTCATACACATGCACATAAGAAAAAGGTTGGGCTTGCCATGAACATAAATATAGAAAAACTTACATATCTTCCCCTGTTTCACACTTATTCACTAGAGTAGGTTCTTACACGACAATTAGTCTTAAATTTATTACTATGTCGATTAGTTCCGCGTCAATTGGTTATTTTATTTTATTCGCTTGGTATATTCGTATAGCGCTATATGGCTGGGGATCTTCTAAGAGATCGTGAACTATGGAATTGCGGACTCCCATTGTATTATCTCTGTTCTGGAAGCGTTGACAAAAATAGATAATTTGTGGAAAACTATACTATTCACTCGTGTTTTTTCTTGGAGCTTCAATACTGGATTTGAATTGGCTGAGTTTGATATTTCTGAAGTTCACTACACTGATTGGGAAACTCTCATTATTATTGTACGATACTGTAATTCGACTGACTTTTTAACCTCACTTTTGAGAATGACATGTTCTCTGGTTCACTGTTGAACATCGAATTCTGTTATCGTGATATCCTCTCGCGCTTTTATAAGATCTTCAGCACGGTAGCCAGTAGGCAGGATTTATTTAATGACACTGTTTTTCTTTCCGTTAATTGGTTGGTTCGGGCCGATATGGATGCGGCTCGTAAAAAATTATGATGGCCTTGTTTGTCTGATATATCCATGAATAAATCGTGGTTCTTATCTATGATATTAATGGGTAAACTTTTAATGAATGACAGGTATTTATGATGGTCCGGCTGAGTTTTCGCTGAAATAATGACCAAAAGAGTTTTTATGTGTTCTCAGAGTGTCAATCTCCGTTGAATTACGAGTTTGTTTACTTCAATTTAATAATGCGGGATGGTGATGCTCGCGTTATCGCGATGGTTTTTAATTGCTTATCGGGTAACGATATATGTTTTTTACCTGCCCTGTGTTTATCGACGTTGGACGGGTGATAAATTTATGACTATGTTATTCGGTTGTTATTGAAACTGATTTGCTTATCTGGCTGTGAATGTAACAAGTAGCAATCAATAATCTTTGTTTACCCTCCCAGATGAGTTATTTATGCATCCGGTATACAAGGGTTACTACTTGATAATTATATTTGAGTGCATTTTAATTGTCTTCCAATAACAACGTATGGTTTAACGAGCGTATGCTTATCAGCTGTTTCAGTCTAGCATGTGGACCCTATTGACCTTTTCTGTTTATCAAGTTTTCATTTAAGAATATTACGTTGTTTGGTAGCGAAGAAAGTTTTTCTGTGATTACATGGCTTGACACCATAATCACAGAAATCGTCCGCCATCTTAGAGCCGTAATTTTGATTTTGTGAATTTTAACAGAAATTTCATGATTTTTCACCACAAGAATCTCCACATATCAATTTTGAACTGAAACAAATGTCATCCAACATCTTAGTTTATTTTTATAATGCATTGTCACTGGAATGATGAACACCTGTCAAATTTCACGTTAATCGGACAACTAGAAGTGGGTCAAAATTCACTTGAGTTTTTCATGGGCAAAATTATCCTTCAGGTGATAGATATGATTGGAAAGTTATGAAATCACTTACCTATTCTCAATTTAGATTGCTGTTGTTGGTTTCTATTGACTTGATGATTTTTTTTGAAAAGTTCTGACGCAAAACTGAGTAGTGTTTCCAAATTCGAACTCGTATTATGCCGTACGATCCCATTTGTTTTCCCTCCAGGAAATAAACCGCATGCTACCATGTAGGTCCATTTGGCAATTTTGATTTTTTCGATAGTTCGGAATTCTTGTCTGTTCGAAACCTGCCAAAAAAAAATATTTTTTTGCGTTTTTATTTTTAAAATGTTCCCTATCCTCAAATCCAAACAAACGTTTATTTTCTGCAATGAGATTTTCACATTTCCATGAAACAATACGTATGTCCCAATATTTATTGTTTTATAATTCGAGTAAACAGATTTCAATGGCAACCTTTCATATTAGGCTGTCACAAAATTACATTTTTTCTGCATCCATGTCTCCTGCAGAGCTTCTACCAAATTTCTTATTATAATTTACACATTGATGACCAGTGATCAATATGTTTCCGAAAGTTCATTATATTCGATGACAATACAATGTTTCAATTTTTTTCGCTCGTTGATTTTAACGATTTGTTGATTTGATCGACCCAAATATTTTTGTATTTTTGGGTTGATCATTCGTAACCGACTACGATGATCTCGAATACATTCGACCAATCAAACCTTTTACCACGTTCATAAAAACTGATTAGAATACTCCGTTACTGATAGCAGGAAGAGTAAAAGGCGAATTTTACATGATTTTGTGGATAAAAATAGAAGTGCCTTCGTGTTATACAACTGATTTCAGTTAGTGTAGTTGGTGAGTCCTGCAGTTTCTCTCAGGAGTGGAATAAAAAACAACGGGAAACAATGTCAAAATCATTTTTTCTCGATTCCATATTCATAAGTAGAAGTAATACAGTATTGTAATATAGAAAATATTTCGCGGTAGGATATGAAATATTTGATGTCGCTGTTCTGTATGTACATAAAATGACGAATATCATGAAATAAAAAAATGTATACTCACCGTATCGAAAGAAGTAATATATTTATTCATCAAGAGAAGGAATTGGTAGTCACCCAGATCGTCTTGTAGATCACCATCAGTAATAAGTGAGGCGAACATAATGGCGACATCATTATGTTTCTCAAAATATAATTCTTTCATTTCCCTATTAACGTCTAAATATAGTTTGGCTGAAAAACAAACTCAGTCAAATAAAGAAGTGATAAAGAGATTCATTCCTGTTTCATTTCAGGATTCAGTTGAATTCAAAGTTGGAGGCAGGACTGATGATAATATTTGTCTTCTGGCTATTTCAAATATCTGCTTTATGGCTACATTTCTAGTATCATTAGACCTACTTATTGGTAAGGTTAGTTAGGTAGTTCAATTATCATTCTTAACTCATAAATTATTATGGAATGAATTGATTGCTTCCTCTTTCCTAAAAATATTCATTAATTATTTTCTCAAATCCGTTTTTCCCCTCTTCAAGTCATACGCATGTAGACAGGTTTCTTCAGTCTTCCTCTGAATTATACACATTCTTCATAATCCAACAGTTTCAAATGGTCCACTTATTGATATTGTTCGACCTAATTTGTCATTGTTAGAACGGGTGATATATGGTAGGCAATGAAGTTTTTGACATATGTCGTCATATTTGCCAAGACTATTCAACTTAATTGAGAGACTATTAAAAATCCCCTTAAAAATTCTTTTACGTCGAACTATAATGTCGCTCGGGAAAAAAACATGAATAAAAAGGAACAACCGTGAATTTGAATCAGAATAAAGAATTCAGACAATTTCAAAGAGTCTGATATGACAAGTATGATGAAAATAATCAGAGTATGCACAATAGTTATCGGAACAAGAATATATCAAACAATGTTAGAGTGTGTGAATTTATATATGGTAGTATATATAATTTTCAAAACGATCTAGTAACATCAGATTCAAAAATAAAATATCCACATATATTGACAGAAAGCTAACAGTCCATTATGGATCAAAATTGGCTTTTTAAAATTCTAAAATCCACAAAAGAAAAAAGTAATTTCATTTTTCTCAGAAACCACTAATTTGGCGGGGAAACTTGATTTTTATGCCTGGACTTTTCTATACCAACGACTGTTGGCAACCTTTTAATTTCCTTTTTTAAAAATGTACAAAATTAACATTCCTTCTTTCCCTTGGTGTGACAAATTTAAACTACGGGGGTTGGGAAAACCCCAAACCGTCATTTATTCCCATAAAACATTATTTTATAATTTTAAACAATTAATGTGGTTTGTAATTTTAAATTCGTTTTTTCTTTGATCTACGATTTTTTTTCTTTTTATCACTTTTAGATGAAATGTTTAACATTTTGAAACCAACCTAACAAAAAATTTTTTTTTTTTTTTTTTTTTTTTTTTTAAAAATATATATATATATATATATATATATATATTTTATATATATTTAATATATATTTTTATATATAAATATATTTTTATATATTTTTTATATAAATTTATATATAATATATATAATTTTAATATTTAAATTTTTTTATTTAAAATTTTTTAAAAAAATTTATTCTTTAAAATTTGGGGAAATCATTTTTTTTTTTTGATAAAAATTTTTATTAAATTTAAAAATAATTTATTTAATTTATAAAAAAAAATTTTAAAATTTAAAAAAATTTTTTTAAAATATTTTTAAAAATTATTTAAAAGGGAATTATTTTGAATTTTTTTTAAAAATTTTTTATTACAATTTTTCTTTTTACCAATTACCCCAATTTGAATTCTTTGTTTGGCCAGGAATTTTAACCCCCTTCCCCCCCCAAGGGGGGGGTTTAAAAAAATATTTTTAAATTTTTTATTCCCTTTTGGTTTTTTAAATTTTTGGAAAAAAAAATTTTTAAAATTTTTAAAATTTTTTTATATTTAATTTTATATATAATTTAAATTTTAAATATTTTTAAATATTTTATTTAAAAAATTTTTAAAATAATTAATTTTTTTTAAAAGCTCGCATATTAATAATTAATTAAAATTTTTAAAATTTTAAAAAATTTTTAAAAAAAAATTTTTATTAAAAAATTTTATATTTTTTAAAATTTTTTTGGGAAAAATTAAAATTTTTTTTTAGTTTGTGATGGGGGGTTTTTTGGTAAAGAGGAAGGGGTTTATTTTCTGGGAAAATAAATTAAAAATTTAATTTTTAAAAACCATTTTTTTAAAATTGGAAAATTTGTAAATTTTGAAAAATTCAATTTTGAAAATTTTAAATTTTTGGGAATTTTTAATTTTTCCATTTAAAAAATTAAAAAATTTTTTAATTTTTTCCCCCCCTTTAAGGGTTTTTTACTCAAAATTTTCGAGTTTTAAACCCCCGGGGTTTGGATTTAAATTTTCTTTTTTTGTTTTTTAAAAAAAGCAAAAAAAATTTTAAAAAATTTTAATAAATTCTTTTTTACCCCTCTAAGAGGCAAACAAATTTGATGATCACCTAAAAAATAGTTTTTAAAAAATTATAAAGACTCAGTTGTACATAAATATAAAAGTCTAACATGAATAATCTATCTGTAAAAAATCGTAAAATTTTTTTTTTTTAAAGTTTTAAACTCCAGAAAGTATCACGTTGTGGAATTACTGATTCAAAACATTTTCCGCCATAAAATTTCAGAAAATACAATGGCAAAAAAAATGTTCATTAAATTTTTTTATTTTGAATTTCAAAATTGTTTTATTGAAAAAAATTGATTTTTTCGTTAATTTTGAGTTTTAAGTGGCTGAACAGCTGAACCAAGAGAAAAAAATATCTCAAAGCAAAATTGAGGGATAAACCCCTACAAATTTCTTCTATATCCAATAGTTTAGCAAATGAACGCGATTTTACGCTATTTTTTGAAAATTCAGCTTAAATGACATTTTTCGCCGAACCCGTTGAGTTACAAATTACGCAATCAGTTTTTGTAAGAAATTGACCATAAAAGAATCCATGAGTCAAAATTCCCAAAAAAAATAAATTTTCAGGGTGAGCGGAAGGAAAACGTATAAAATATTTTCAATGTTATTTTAATGGATAAAATTCAAAATTTTTTAGCAGGGGTTAAACTTCGAATTGGAATCGCAATATGCCAAAATTTGTCATCATCGGGTTTGGGAAAAAATTGATATTAAAATAGGGAGTTTGAGAATATTTAACTTAAACATTATTGTGTTAAGTTAAATAAAGGATTTGTTACCCAGTATTCATTGATGAATAGTCTTTTCAGTTTCGATTTATCCATCAAATCAAAGTTATAGAAAAACGTGCGAAAAACAGTAACCAAAATTTCAGAGATGCTTTTACTTGAAATGGTTCGAAATTGTTTTCCCATTCACTGTCATCCGATCAATGCGTCAGAAGATATCAAAGGATGATTGTTCTTGAATCCTATTTAACAATTGAAATGTTAATTGCACCATAGGCGACTGTATTGAATCTGAAAAAAAGTAAAATTTGAAAAAAGTTCAACTATGGTAAAATTGTATTACGACTCTTTCCCATAAAGGTGCATAGGAGAATCTGGGAAAATACCCCATTGGCAACGCAAAAGAAAGTCCACCTTCTCTTTGCACCTGACTCCGATGTTATGGAAACTGAACAAAAATTGTTAAAACCACCAGAAAAAAAGCAAATAAAAATTCCGCCCTGAATAAAATGGCTGGAAAGTCATTTTTGAAAAAACTGAGGTGACAATGTCAAAAATGAAAACTCAAATGAATGGACGATGGCCCCGGATATACAGTTGAAATAAAACTTTTTGAAGGGGGGAATGGGTCCTAGTGACCTCTGGACAAATTTAGCAGTTTCCGTTTTGGAGGTGACATATATATATAAATATATATATATATATATATATATATATATATATATATATATATATATATATATATATATAATATATATATATATATATATATATATAAATATATATGGAAAGAATTTAGTGGACATAGCCCTCAGAGAAAAAAAGTTAACCGTAGACACGTGTTTCGGGCTCTCGGTTCTCATCGGTACGGTGGGGAAGTGCGAGGATGAAAAACTTGGTAGAAAACGACAAATCAACGGGTCAACAAACAGAAGCAGCCGTCATATATATATATATATATATATATATATATATATATATATATATATATATATATATATATATATATATATATATATATATATATATATTAATATGTATGTAAATGTATTTCGGTGTAAGGTGCATATTCCTGATCTATGGCAAATGCTCAATATTTAATTCCATTTCTACCCAGAGAATAACTCATTACAGAGTTGCCATAAGTTTGGATTATTCTTGTGTTCGTACAACAGAACTATGACACCAGCTTCCATTGCGATCTACATGAGGAATGGAATGATTATATAAATAATGGGATCTTCAGTCAAAAGTGTTGAAATATGAAGAACTTTCAAAGTGTGATTTCTTCAATTTTGAATCTTTTCAGGTTCAATTTGAGGGTGATTGATGAACATACTTTTAAAACGTAAAATATGAAACATTTGTCGGAAAGGTATTATAGCTTGAAAATGTTTACATATTTTACGTTTTTTTAAAATGTTCATCAATCAACTCAGATTATTACTTCGAAGAAGTTTAAAATTGAAACGAAAGCTGGTCCAACAATAAAAGAGTTTTCATAATTCAACACTTTTGCTGACTGAAGTTCCCCGTTATTCCCCACTGTTCATACCAATTTTCAGTCGTGATATCTAAATTTTTATATATATATATATATATATACATATATATATATATATATATATATATATATATATATATATATATATATATATATATATATATATATATGTATAATGTATGAAAAATGATCTTCAATAATTTTTTTGGAATGAATAATTTATAATTTGATTTTGCAAATAATGAAACATTATGGTATTAAAAATATGATAACCTTTGGGTCATTGGTAAGTTGAATTAGTATAATTAATGCGTGCATATAATAAAGATATATTTGACAAATGAAAAGTTAAACAGAAAAAGATCAAAGTTACCTAGAAAGTAACTCAAAAAAACATTATTGGAAATACAAATTTTTTTATTTTTTCTTCAATCCACTGAAGCCTCAATATATCCACAATTTTTTTCAAAACATTTATTGATGCGTTCATTAAATTCCCGTAACAAATCTTTTATCACAAGTATGTGTTGAGATACAAATTCTATAAAGTCTAATTATTTTGTTGAAATTTCTACAAAAATATCTTATTCCTGTAAGTGTTAAGTGAAATATAACAATACTGGTGAAATTGGAATTATAGGTGTGTCAGACATTTAGAAGAGAACGCCACTCTATAATTCTAATTCTGTTGTTTATAGTATCATTCTCGGCTCTTCTATCATTCTCGGCTCTTATATGTCATGAGCAATATTTTCAAGCAATTTACATTCCACGGATTTATAAGTTACCTATGGTGCTGTAACATTTCAAATTAGATTTGAAAGGGTTCGTGGACAATTCTCCTGAAATATCTATTGATGCAATGATCGGATGACAGTGAACAGAAAACGATTTGGAACCATTTTGAAGTTAAACTTTCTGAAAATTTGGTTATTGTTTTTATGAACGTTTCTCGATATTTTCTGATTTAATGCAAAAAATTCAAACTGAGAAAAACTATTCATTAATAAATATGGAAGCAAATCATTCATTTGCGAAAATCAAACAAATATGAAAAAAACATAATGGATTAATTTCAGAAATATCTTAAAATTATCGTATTCAAACAATTTTTTATTTTTTATTTATTCGATTGGCTTGAAAGGAAACATTCTCAATTGAATATTGAATAGAAAGATTTTCTATATGAGTTCTTAACTAAGACGGGAATAGAAAATCATATAACTATCTTGATAAAATGCAAATTTTCAATTTCAGTTTTTTTTTTTTTTGAGTTAGGGTCCCTTTAGAATATCTATCAGATGTAGTTCAATGTCCAGCGTGGTTTAGCCGGGAAAGTAGTTGTTTCTGCTAGACATTCACAAAAAATAACTTAATTTTTAACGTGGATTTTTCAATTCACAGAAAAATCTTTCATTCAATATTCAATTGAGAATGTTTCCCTTTTCAACATGAATACCCCACAAGAGGTTATCCTGAACGATGGAAGATAATGACTAAAGTTTATCTTTCAGTCGCAGATGATTCCACATCTGATTTTATGAACACCTGTTCATATTTTCAAACAAATCAATTCGATTGACATTTCAAAATACTTTAGCGTATTTTCATTTGTCATGTAGTTTTACAGAAAACTTATTGAAACTTATTGCAAAATGATAATTTGGTACCCCAATTCAATAAAATTTTTTAGAAAAAATTCAAAATTTCAAATTGTATCACTCAGATGGGATTTTGCAAGGAATTAAACAAGTCTAAGGTGTGAGTGAATATTATAAAATAAAATATAATCAATTATTTAGTGATATCACAGTGTGTCATCCAAATATTTTTCAAGATTATAGTAGGCTTCATCACTCACTGAATTTCTTATTTTTCTTCTAAATGGACTAAGTGCTGTTACTTCTTCAACACCTAGAGGAAGTTTACTGTACATCTTTATACCAATAAATGTGATTGTGTCATGTATCGAAGTTGAACTGGGAATTTGAGGCTTCAGTTCATTCATTTGGGGATTTACAGCAAATTAATTTACTTTTGATATACTCGCTTTGATTCGACATCCCACGAAATTCGATTTTTTTCTATAATTTTTCGAAATTTTATTCGTAATTTGGAGTTTTGCTCGAAAAAACTCATTCTTTTAAACACCTCATTCTCAAGGAACTCTTTGTTTCTCTTTAATTCCAAAGTCCATATCCAACTTATCATTATAAATGAACTTAAAACGGTTTAGTTGGGATTAGGATCAATGTTATTGAAGAAAAATTATTGGTTTCTCACCAACTTTTCGAACTATAATAAATTTATCAACAGAGCTCTGTAACAATGAGTTTCACAGAGCCCTGATGAAGAACTCATTGAAGTTCGTAACGTTGGCGAGAAAGCAATTGTTTTTCTTTAATAACATTGATTCTAATCCCAACCAAACCGTTTGAGTAACATATCTGTGGATCACCAAACTTACCATAATTATAAATGAACTTAAGACTCTTACACGAGATTAGGTGTCGTAATTTTTTTCCAATCAATCTCTGATAGTATCCTGATGTTTACGTAGAATTTTTTATTTCAAAGTATTTTTTTTTTCACAAAATGTACCTTTTTCAAAATGCTTTTATTGTATCTTCGTTTTACAACATTTAAGCTTTGAATTTCAACTCATAACATCCAACACTCAGTGTTAACGACTTGAGACTTCTAATATGAGAAAACTGATTGAATCGAAATTTCCTATATTAGTAGATATACATTATCCATAAAAATCGAATTTAAGGAGTAATTCGATACATTACAGATATAAAAGAATTTATTTGTGATTACACTTGTTTTCAAACTATATTTTGCAGTTTATGTATTTTTTTTATTTAAATTTTCATATATGTGAATGGGTTCTGCATCACATAAGCTTTCATTTGACATTCCACAGCAGTTTTCCATGAAATTCGCTTTTATTCAATTATTCGAATTTTAATCCCAATATAAGACAGTAGATGTTTTTTACTTCGAAAACTTTCTCAAACTGCTATTTCGAACGACATTTTCCTTTTTACCCCAAGTTTCATGTAAAATTTACAATCAGTTTTGGAATCAGGGCTCATTCATGAATCAGTTTGATTCCACGAAATTTTCATTTCGAAGAATAATTCGACTTTTTTACAAAATTTATTTTTTCATACTTTTTATTCAACTAAAAATTTCAATATTCTGAGCATTGAACTATACTCAACTTCATTCAAAATAACACCTCAACTTCAACTAACTCAATTCCAACTTGCCACATTCAATTTTCAAGATTATATTTTTAACATTGAATTTCATCATTTAATTTCCAACCATCAACTTTTCAAATTACACCTACCTACAACCTTCAATTTTTTGACAGATGACTTTCAATATTCAACTTACAACAATTTTCCATATTCAACTTTTTCAACATTAAACTTCATGTTTCATCCTTTAACATTCAACTCTGATTATTTAAAATTCAATTGTCAACATCCAATTTCTGATATTCAGCCGCAATAATGAACATTGGTATCGACGAGAAGAAATTTTCGCTTAAGTTCCGACTAACGAAATGACTGCTCGCTGCGCAGAAGCAAAATAAACTTGTTGGTAGTAGCCACAGAGTCGTGTGTACGTAAGTAAGTGGGCGTGGTAAAAAGTAAATAAAATGTGGCAACACCGCTCTCACACACCTCACGAACTTTCGACACTATGGCTACTAATTTTGCACTATGACAACTCTTTACACATTACTTGTACACACAACATTGTGGCTCAGGTAGCCGTAGTGTGGAACATCAATATATCTTGTCAAACGGGGTGTACTTAAGAAATAAAAATAGCTAAATATTTCTTAGAAAGAGCACTACCTCCACCTAGTATATTATCAAATGTGCCACAAGTTCGGAATATGCTTGGGTTGCCATAGTGTAGCTGATACCTGTATGGGTGTGTATGAGTGTGTCTACAGGCATGAAATCAATTTAAAAATAAAATAATCCGACTGCGTAAAAAATTAATTGATGGAAACAAGATGCCCAGAAAATTATGTTTTGAGAGGTTAACTATTGAACTCAATACTGTTAACAATCTCACGCAGTCGGAGAAATCTTCTTCAATTTAAAATGAAGATATATTATTGCCTACGACTACGTGAGAAGTTCAATAAAACATAATTCTCTGACAATATTTTCTGGTCATCTTGTTTCCATTTTTCTTAAAGTTTATTTCTTACGTCGGGTTCTTTGATTTTCAAATTACCTTTTTCTTTATTTAAACTTTTCAGTTAGGATTTTTCACACTATGGCGTCTGGTTGTCGCCCTTAGGAATTTGGTCACAATATGGCGTCTAGTTGTCGCCATATTGAATTTTGATCATTAATGTCATGTCTTTATTCACAATATGGCGTCTGGTTATCGCCATATTGAATTTTGCTTATCAGTGTCATGTCTTTATTCACAATATGGCGTAAGGGTAATTAAAATCGGCCCACGCAGTTGGTCTCTAGAGCGCCACGAAGGAACAAACATACATACATAATAAACACATTACCCTCCTTTGCGTCGCGCAGTCGGGTGAAAAGGCCAGGTTATATTGTATTCCCTGTTTCTTGGGAATGAATACCTTTTATCATCGGAAAAACTGAGCGATCCTGATGTTTGTGAAAACCATGGAACACATATAGGCGAATAGTGACTTCCTCGAGATTATTATCAAAATCACTCTCCTTTGCAATATGAGAATAACTGTTTTTTCTGGATTTTTTTTTAATTATCAATAATATTTGTATTTCAGTGCATTTGCACTATACAAAAAAAAACATGTTGTGTATTAATTCATCATTATGGATATTTTGGTGTTTATAATAATTCGTCAATGAATGGTAATACTTTTTCTACAGAAACACCAATCATTATCCACCGAACCCAATGAATGAATATTTTCAGCTCATTAACTCAAATCTCTCTATAACGACTTCTTGTCCGTAGATAGCAAAATATTGTCGCTTCACTGAAGCGTCTTTCAGATATATACAAACGGAGGGATGTCTTTCAAAAATTCCATTTTTGTACTGAAACAAGATCTTGTGAAAAACCTATTCACAGCATTTGGGCATAATTTCAAGATCTTTTGAAGCACTAAAAAGTCATACATTTAGAATTGATACATATATATATATATATATATATATATATATATATATATATATATATATATATATATATATATAATATAGTGGGAATTAATGTCTGTAATTATTATCTATGAAAACAATTTTTTCGGCATTCAGACAGGAAAATGACAACTTGAAACTGAAAAATAAAAATGTGGATCGGCCAGGAATCGAACCTGGGACCTTTCGATTTCTAGTCGAACGCTCTACCGTGTGAGCTAAAAAAATTGTTTTCATATATATATATATATATATATATATATATATATATATATATATATATCTATATATATATATAATGGGTGTAATTTGATGGACATAGCCCTCAGAGGGAAGTGCTGACCGTAGACACGTGTTTCGGGCACTCGGCCCTCATCAGTACGGTGGAGAAGTGCAAGGATGAACAACACTTCTCCACCGTACTGATGAGGGCCGAGAGCCCGAAACACGTGTCTACGGTTAGCACTTTTCTCTGAGGGCTATGTCCACTAAATTACTTCCATTTTGTTTTTGACAGTCCCCTCGATATTACTCCCTTTCATATATATATATATATATATATATATATATATATATATATATATATATATATATATATATATATATATATATATATATATATATATTGTTACGAAAATCGCCTTTTAACACGATAAAACTTCATTTCTAACTTTTACGCAGCTCTAGGCACATGAAACATGCTGTATATAAGAATAATTTTCCAAACGAAATTGAACACGATTTTGTTTAGATTTAGAAATCCCATGTCTGGAGAATTGTTTTGAATATTACCGGCGCTCTGTACGAGCCACCGCCGTGTGTCCATTGCTTTCGTGCAAGTGTCTTTTTCAATAGTCAGCGTTATTTTCTAACGGTCGACGCTGAGCAGATTCAGACAAAGAAGCTCTGTTTATTTCGGATTCGAAGCCGAAAAATAGATTTTTGAAGAGAATCAGTCTGGGTTCGATATTCACATCGTGTGGATCTCGACCGGTCGAGCGTTTCCACAGCGTGCCCTGTCGGAGATGCCACGTCGTTGAGGATTCTACGTTTGAAGATGAAAGGACCAATCTCATTTCTTTGCTTCGCTTTTTCCACACCTTTACACATTTAACGGAATTTTTCATCCTGGCCAATTTGGTATACGAGGGACATCAGAGAGTTCTTCAAAAATATTCTTCGCATCTTATCATCTAGAAATTTTCAGATCGGCGATTTTGATATGCGAGGGACATCAGAGAATTCTTCAAAGATATTCTTGGCATCTTATCATCTAGGAATTTCCAGATCGGCGATTTTCTACAAGTCCTGAGAAGCTACTCCAGAGAAATAGCTGAAGCGAGAAGACATCTAGATCTTTCCTTCTTTGCCCTCTATCAGGCATCAAGTCAATGAAAGGGGCCCACGAATCTAGAGATCAATTTGTCCCGGGGCAGGTTAGTTACTACGAGTCTATATTTATTGGGATTGAACATCCTTGCCTGTCAAGACATCATCAGGGATTCTTCGAGAATACCCCACCAAAGTGCACCCCTTTGGACCTGGAACAACAATTCGCGTTCCTACTTTCCACAAATCCTGCAACGAAAAGGTTACCTTCCTGCATTTTGTTTTGTTACCTTCCTGCATTACCTTCCTGCATTTTGAGTTTAAGTCAAATATTCCCAGTTAGGCGCGATTCACTACGCTCGTTATTCACCCTAGTTTTTGAAAAACCGTGATTCTACCTCCAGTCCTCCCAGGCTGGTCTTGCGGCATTTTTAAAAAAAAGTAGTCATAGGAATAACATTGCACATCGCTATTCCTCGCGAAACCCAAAATTCATGTCTGAAATTCAACACCTTTGTTAGGCTACAAAAAAACCAATTTTTCTAATATAAATTTCACTGGCATTCGGTATTTGCGGCTATGGAAGAATCCCCGAAAGAAATCGACGAGTTTCAAACACGGCTTTCAATTATTCGAACTCCAGTGGGCACGACTAGCCAGAGTCGCTTGCCTACAGAAAAACAGCAGCGAGTCTGTCAAATGAATTGTTAGATTTTGCAGGCTTTCCAAAAGCCGTTTCCTTGGTAGATGAGCCCGTCTACAATACAATTAGGTCCGAAGAGCGTTGCTACAGACATGAACCACAAATTTGTTCTGCTCTTTTTGAAAACAATAATGGCTCAGAAAGCCATTCAAATCGAGGTACGACACCAAAATTAGATGCAGATAGAAATTAAAATACTCCGCGAAAATATGGAAGAATGTTTTCTGGAAATGAATTGTATATGAATGAAATGGGATCGCGAGAGGCGAGTCCACAGGGAGTGGAAATTCGGGAAAATCTCCCTTCGAGATTTTCCATAAATTTGTCAAAAAACTCTCTTTGGGATTTTTCAATGATTTTGAAACTGAAAAACCCACTCCGGGATTTTTCCAAAATTTGAAGAAAAAGATTATTTTGGAACTAGACTCTGTTGGCGAACTGACCGACAGGGACTTCGCGACATTTCGGAAATAGCCCGTCCGCTAGAAATTCTCAGAATGAGATTGTCATTCACGACAAAAATAGGTTTCAGCCGGCATCTCGCTCATCTAGCGATATTACGGGGAGACAAGATAAGTTTCCAATGAAACCTCCGCGAAACCCAAACTTTTCCAAATTGGGGCAGAATTTTTCTCTTGACCAAGAGGCCTTCGTGGAGGAACGTAGGGGAGGTGGAAGGTTTTCCCCCGACTTCCGTTCCAAAAGGAAAGCGGAAGTAGGGGAGAGAAGGGCCGAGACGAATGGGGGGATAATGGGCCTGAAATGTTCGAAAAACTCATTGGCATAATACATGATTCCTTAGAAATCATAAAAGATATGAGTTTTAGGTCGGGTAGTTTCCGCTGTCGCGAGGAGTTTGTCGCCGGACACCGAAATCCCTGGAGGAAAGCGGCTGAGGGCTCGCGCCTATTATGGAAATTACCCCACGCGAAGGTTTTTTCCATAATAGGAATATCGACGCTCGTCCCAGTGAGCACAATTGGAAGACGGCACGAGAAGCGGCCGTCCATGAATTTCCTCAAGTTATGGGACCTCCTCGCGCAGAATGGGATTCGGAGGGGAAAAATTGCGAGCGGGTTTTTGAAAAATTTAATAAGTACACGCAACCCCCTGAAACCGTTATACGGAACAATATATATATATATATATAAATAAATAAATATATATTTATTTATATATATATATATATATATATTGTAATATAATGATGAATTAAGAAAACATTATTAATTTAATTTTGCCCTGTTTTGGAAATAAATTGATATATAAATTGATATGATATGAGATAGATAATTGTTTGTGCCCTGTATAATATTTTGTATGTGATGTAATGATAATTGCTAGCTAACGTCACTGTTCTCTGGTCACGTTGCTGCCAAATGTTATCACTTTTCTCACCACAGCTAAACTCAGTTGGTACGCCTTTTGTCTCAGATAGCCGGTTCAGGCAATGTAGCCACTAGCCACTGCCTAATGTCAAATTTCAATCTATTCAATGGTCATAAATATGATTATTGATAATTGTAGAAAACAAACAACAAAGAATCAAAAAGCAATTATTTCCTTTATTCAGGAAAACTTAAATTTACCTGGCCTACGATAGATAACTTATTCTAAGGTCAATCTACAAATTTTCATGGATAATCATGAGAAAACAGGTCATGGATAGATAGACACAACCTCACTTTTACCTTGAAAGTGAAAATTTCTTTAATAGTTCAGAATCAAATGAAATAAAATTCTTCTGATGGGATATGAGTTATCAGTGGAATTGTTCAGTTCGTGATGTGGACTAGGAAAGTTTATACCTGTCGCTGAAACTGTCGCTGTTCAATATACACCCAGAATTTGAATTCCCTCTCAATCCAATGCTCTCATGAACTCCAATACCAAAACGAAGGAACCATACAAATTCAGAAATCAGCTTTGGAATACTTGTATATGGTGTACAAATAAGGTGATGTTGGTTTTCTGCTTATAATGTTGAAATTAATGAATTTCTCTTTCTCTCCCAACAAACGTGGCATTCGTTTCCAAATTATTTTCGATCTCCTCGTGGCTTTGTTTTCCGTCTCCTGGATACCAATTTTCCTTATTCCTTCTGATTTGAATTTTTGAATTCGCGCACTATATTGTCACATTTTCACTGTTTGAGGGTTATTTGTCAAAACTTATAAATACAACTATTTTTCCTTTCTTATAAACTATGTACAATTTTCAAATTTTTTTACGTTTGACCATACTGTTCCCTGATTGGCTATTGTCATCAAAAAGTTTGTTGTTCTCCCATTGGCTACTTTTAGTTAGATACAATTTCATATACTGTATGTTTCAAGCTCATAATTTTGTTGATCACATTTTATTCAGGATGATTTTGTAAATCTAGACTTTTTGTTGCCTTTTGAACAATTGTGGGTTGTAATCATTATGACAGTGTATGAAATTGATTGTTTTATAGTATTTGGATATTTTCATCTATTCATATTATACAGAGGCTTAATAAAGGAAATAGAACTTCAAAAATATGTGAAAACAATCTATTGAAACTAATAGCTATTAAATAAATATTCTTTTTGTAGGTTTTTGCTTTTTAAAATATATAACTGGTTTTTCATAACACAACAACATTTTCAATTTATATTCAATAATTTTCTACTAGTTGGAAAATTTTAAATATCAATTTTTTCATTTAAGTTATTGAATCTACTTTAACTAATACTATTTTTCTACTTTCAGAAAACTACCTATGCTGGATTTCAAGAAAAACAAGTTCTTCAACGATAACTATTATTTACAACTACTAATATTAAGTTCTTTTATCTCAGAAAACTTGACTCTGGACTTATTTTCCAGATCAAGAGAGAAACTTTTCAAGATATTATCATTTATGACATTTTATATTTTATGATTATCTTTATACTGATATATAATTTTTTATATTCATTCGATTTTACAACTACTGGTACTGCTTTCAATCATACTGTTTATTATTTTTGCTATCTCTTCCTTCAGTTGTTCTTTATATTCATATTGAATTGGATATTTTATCAATTTGAATCTCTCATTTTATTTACTTTTATTTTGTGCATATACTCTTATGCTATTCTTTATTCATACATCATCAACTCATTATATTCATTTATAATTCATTAATATAATTTTATTTTGATTATTAATATACCTTCATATTTCTTATAATATACTTCTTTAGTATTATTATTATACCTTTATCATCATCATCATCATCATCATCATCATATTTCTTTTAATATACTTCTTTAGTATTATTATTATCATCATTTCCACTTTCATTTCTCACATACATTCATTTTATACACAAAATATTCTTATTTTCATTTCATTCAATTTTTTTTCAAAATTCACATCATTTATTATCCATTTCTATATTTTTCCTTCTTTATAATCTATATTGTTCTTCAACTTCATTATCTTTACTATACCAATAATTTCATCAAACTTTTTTTTTTTCATATTTTTTTATTTCAATATTATTATCTTCTTTCTTAAATTTTTTTTTTTTCCCCAACTCATTGATATATTTTTTCTTTACATTTGTTCTTCATCTTATTTCATTTTATTCGAATGTTTCCGAAATCCTACCTATCTATCAAATTATTTTTTAAACTTTTTCCTTTTTTATTCCCTAACTTACCTTTAAATTTATAAATAATTTTTTGTTTATGTTAATTTTTTTTTTTTTTTTTTCAATTTTTTCATTTTCATAAATTCACTTTTTCTTGTTTTTTGAAGTAAAGTTTATTCAAATTCATTTCTCCTTTTATATTTAACATTTTACTATCTATTATTATTATTATTATTCCATTGTTTGTATTTCTTTGCTTCATTTCAAAAATTCTATTCGCCCTGTGAATGTTATTGATTTGTATTACTATTATTTTCTCATTTATGTTCCCTTTTTGCATTTCAAAATTTTTGTTAGCCACGTTCATGTCATTTATTTTCATTATAATTGTTACTTTATCATTTGTTTTACCTTTTTTCATTTCAAAGTTATTATTAGTCATGTTTATTCCATTCCTTTCCATTATTGTTATTTTATCATTAATTTTTCCTTTTTGCAATTCAATATTCATTTTCGCCAAGTTTCTGTCATATATTTTCATTTTTGTTACTTTATTATTGCTTTTCCTTGTTTGCATTTCAAAATGTTTATTATTCATGTTCATATTATCTATAAACTCATTATTTTTGTGATCAAGATTCATTTTTATATTTTGTAATTATTTCTCATCTTTTTCTAATAAATGTTACTAACATTGTTTTTTGTATAAGTACTCCCTGAATTTTATTTTGCTCACTACTTGTTTCTAATGGTTTACATATTCTTTAACAACTTTCTTTGGAACATTCTTTCATAGTTTCTCTATATTATTCGAAACTTTCTTTCATACTTTCCCTGAAATCTTCCAAGCATTCCATTATTTTCTGAAACTGACTGTCTGTCAAAAAATCCATCTTTATTCACCAATATCTAGCCTTACACGTTATAATGCCAATTGCAATGTTTGCACAGTGTTGCGATAAATATCAAGAAATAATATATTTCCCTTACTTTGCCTTGAAACGATATATTGCCCTCACTTTGCCTTGAAATGATATATTGCCTTTACTTGCCTTTTCCACGATAAATACTGAGAAATGATATATTTCCCCTACTTGCCACTACGTTGCGATGAATATTATGAAATAATATTGCCTTTACTCGCCTTTTTCGCTTTTTCCGCCCCACGTTGGGTGCCAATTGTAATATAATGATGAATTAAAAAAAAATTATTGATTTAATTTTGCCCTGTTTTGGGAATAAATTGATATATAAATTGATATGAATGAGATAGATAATTGTTTGTGCCCTGTATAATATTTTGTATGTGATGTAATAATAATTGCTAGCTAACGTCACTGTTCTCTCGTCACGTTGCTGCCAATTGTTATCACTTTTCTCACCACAGCTAAACTCAGTTGGTACGCATCTTGTCTCAGATAGCCGGTTTAGGCAATCGAGCCACTAGCCACTGCTTGATGTCAATTTATATTCAGTGTTTATAAATATGATTGCTGATAATTGTGGAAAATAAGCGACAAAGTATCAGAAAGCATTTATTTCCTTTATTCAGGAAAACTTAAATTTACCTGGCCTACGATAGATAACTTATTCTAAGGTGAATCTACAAATTTTCATGGATAATCATGAGGAAAGTTCATGGGTAAAATATACACAACCTCACTTTCACCTTGAAAGTGAACATTTCTTTAATAGTTCAAAATCAAATGAAATAAAGTTCGTCTGAATGGATATGAGTTATTAGTGAAATTGTTCAGTTCGTGATGTGCACTGGGAAAGTTTATACCTGCCGCTGGAACTGTCGCTGTTCAAGATACACCCAGAATTTGGATTCCCTCTCAAACCAATGCTCTCAGGAACTCCAATACCAAAAGAAAGAACCATACAAATTCAGAACTCAGCTTTGGAATAGTTTGTATATGGTGTACAAATAAGGTAATGTTGATTTTCTGCTTATAATGTTGAAATTAATGAATTTTTCTTTCTTTCCCAATAAAACGTGGCATTCGTTTCCGAATTATTTTCAATCTCCTCTTGGCTTTGTTTTTCGTCTCCTGGATACCATCTTTTTCATTACTTTCGATTTGAATTTTTGAATTCGCGGACTATATTGTCACATTTCCACTGTTTGGGGTTATTTGTCAAAACTTATACATAAAACTATTTTTCCCTTCTTATAAACTATGTACAATTTTAGTAATAATTGTCTCTGACACCTTTTCGTTCTTATTTTCTCACAATTTCCAATCTTACATTTGTCCATACTGTTCCCTGATTGGCTATTGTCATCAAGAAGTTTGCTGTTCTCCCATTGGCTACTTTTAGTTAGATACAATCTCATATACTGTATGTTTCAAGCTTATAATTTTGTTGATCATATTTTATTCAGGATGATTTTGTAAATCTAGACTTTTTGTTGTCTTTTGAACAATTATGGGTTGTAATCATTATGACAGTGTATGAAATTGATTGTTTTATAGTATTTGGATATTTTTATCTATTCATATCATACAGAGGCTTAATAAAGGAAATATAACTTCAAAAATATGTAAAAACAATCTATTGAAACTAATAGCTATCAAATAATTATTCTTTTTGTGAGTTTTTGCTTTTTAAAATATATAACTGGTTTTTCATAACATAACAATATATTTATCTAATGAAATCTTGATGTCATAAAAATACTAGTTGGAGATTTCGAATGTTCGAAGTCTATAACAGATATTCCTTGTAGATAGGACCAAACCAATCACTGAACGATGTAGAGCATACCTACCTACGTGTTTTGGTAATATATTCAGTAGCAAATTTTCATTCACGTATTCCAGTTCATGTGCTTCCTCTTGCTCAGATTTTGCTTTATCATTCAACAAGTGAGCCAGTCTATTCATATAATCAGTTTGTCTGTCAACTAGGTGGAGCGTAATTGTTAAAAATACTACACCCATAATATGTGCAATTTCGGGTCGCATTGTATGATTGAAGGTTTCGCTTTCCTGAAAAAACACAATCGCTGATGAGTACACTGAATTGCCAATATTATGTATCATTATCAATGCCAAAATTCAGCATTTCTTATTTTCGAAATTCACATGATCAAATCTATATACCCTCGAACTTCTTGTGAGTTTTTAAGAATCACAAAATACTTGAACGAAACTCTTTTTACTACTTTCTTGGGTTCATCAAAAGTTCCATTGGTATTCCACCAGCAAATGCCACATTACAATTCCATAGTGAAGTTACTACGTATACAATTTAGAAACAGGTACTATCTGATGATTTCTCAATTCCATTTGAGAGCGAATATTGATATGGTGTGATAGCTGTGATATTTTCATTCATGATTCAAAAGTACTATAAAAAAATAATAAGCATACCGATTTCGGAAGAGTAAAAGTAAAAAATAATGTATGTTTTTAGAGTCGCAGAAGAACTACAAACACTATGATAACTAGCTTCAAGAATATTTATAATGTATTCATCAAAAAACATTTCATGAAACATATGCAACACTTTCATGGTCTTCGTAAATATTGTGTGTTGACACAATTATCCAATGTTGAGATCAGCCCAGCACATACTGGACTCAAGAGAGCAGTCGAATAGGTTGAAAAGTGTATGGAAACTGCTTAAGAGTGATTATTATGATTATATTCCGGAAAGTCCTTTGCGTAAGCATTGAAAATAGTATTTACGATGAAAATGTTACAATAAACTTTTCCGTGGTTCAGATAAAGAAAAAAATCACTTACCATATAGTATTCCTTATCAAATATTGAGACCCAATAACTATATCCCACTAGTACTATGATTGCATAAAATAGCTTGATCCAGATGAAAATCCTCACGAAAAGGAAAACCATTGTTATGGTTATCAGGCAGGTTTCAGTCGAATGCTAAAAAATCAATGAATGAAAAAATAACATGGTTTATTCTTGTGAATGGAGACGGGAAATAGTATGTCTACCACTTGCCAAAAAATCAGAAGTATTGTAAAATGTGAGAATATTCAACAAATAGTCTAATGGTTGCGGTAGTTCCGGAGGATGATGGGGATCAAATGTTCGAAACATGTGTTTTTTGACAATGAATATTCTTCCAAATTTTCAAATTACCATATTAGAGAGTCTGATTCGAACAAAACAGTATCCACGAGATGTATATAACCTTCGGGACAGAATTTACTAATCAATTATCATTTGTACTACAATATCTGAAACAATTTTTTTGGAATTATTCAATATCCCTACTACTACATGTTGAGTAGATACCAGTGAATGGACATATTTTTCGAACTCAATTGTGGTTGGTGATTTGATCCCTTTTTTTTAGTAACTTATTTTGGTATATTAGTATATTTATACTAATCCATCTTCATTTGCTACTAATTGTCGAAAAGTTTTATAAAATTCTGATTTTTTGCTCATGACGAATATTATATGAATGCGAAGAACTCTTCTGCTTCTATTTCGTTCAATTGGAACATGTCAATCAGAAGAGGATACCTCAGTATAACTTTGGTATACTATATAGGTTTTCAATAGATGTTTGGAAATATACAACATATGATATGGCTATATCGAGATATTCATATATCTCTGCTCCCAAAATGAATCTTTCATTGGTATTTTTTATTCAATTCCTTACCCAAGGTATCATACAATCTCCGGAGCCAATGGATATATTTGAATACCTCCTTGGGGAATCCTTTGAATATTCAAGAATACTATTTTTACATGCAATCTGAAAATAATCAGATTATAAAAGAAAATTATAATATACAGAGAAAACTTACCATTTCTATAAATATGGATATCGATAGAAAAAAATATATCATTGTGAATATGGCTAGTCTGATAAAGAAGTTATTGGTAATCATGTCAGATGCCCTATATACAACATGCATGACCTTGTTAGTGGGACGATCATCGGAACTGTTAGAAGTACATTTGTAATATAAAAAATATGTCCATGAAATTGGTAAAATGAGAAACGTTACTGCAACGCCTGCCAGAAAATGCCAATTTGTCCAGTTCCACCTGAGAATTTAAATACTTGAATGAACATATATTGATGAAAAATATTTTGAAGAATGTCAAATATTGATTAAAAGATAATTTTGGGAGTATTTTTTCTCGCGTTTTTTTAGATATGTGATTCTCAAACTCCAGCATTATTTTCCAATTGAAAATCGCACTCGTGATTACAGAGTTGTGAACAAAAACAGAAATATTCATTTAATTACAGACATCCACAGAATTATATCGATCGATTTCATCTAAGTTCAAAATAAAAAAAATATAAGTTATATTCAAATCTCGAAACCTCAATTGAAAATGTTTTCAAGATATATTTTTTCACAAACTCATGCTATCGCCCAATTTCGTGCAAAAATAAGATAGGTAGATTTTATAAAAATACTACCTATTGTGGACGTTATCACTTACTTTTGATAGAAAAAAAAAACATGATTCTCAGAACTTTAAAATACCTTTATCATCTTCCAGCAGATGTAGGAACTCACTGAACTCTGAATATCAAATTTGCAACTACGGATTTGGAAGGATGGCGGTAATGCTTGCGCCGGAGTTGAGGTGGCGCTGGTGAATGGATTCTCACCCATGCTAGTTTTGTCTGAGCCAGAGATTTGAAGTAGAGATATATTGATAAGTCCATTCAGATTTGCTATCATAAGTTTCTGCATGAATTACCCTGTAGTGATGAGGTACAAAGAACCCGAAATTGTTATACAAGTGATTACTTCGAATGGCCTTGGTTGATATATCTCTGCTTCGTAGAGAGCATGATTCCGTACATAAAGGCTCTGCACAACTATTCATCAGATGTAATCATACCTTCGTTGAGGCATTAACCAGGAAAAAAAATGATTTCTCATGCATATTCGACCCATTTCACTAACCTATGTTATGGGTTCTCTTACAGTGAGCTTGTATTACCTATTCTCGTACCTTATTCATATGGAATTACTTTTAACAAACTGATATAAAAAATATTCTAGTCTGTCCCCAGGAATCAGAAAACAACATTAATATATGTTTTTTTATTATCAAATGGTTTTTGTATCCAAAATTCAATGCATCGATACATGTTATCACTGAAAAGGGGTCAACTGGGCCGGTGACGACAAATGATAAGGACTAATTCAAATACGAGTAACAAAAAGGCTGGGTAATTTTTTTTTTTATCGATATACGAAAGTAATACGCTCATGAATTCTCTTTCCGAAAGGATGCCGAAATATAGATAATTGATATTCAGATAACGAATAGGAGCCGACAATTATTCACCAGATGCAAACAGTCGTCAATAAAAACTATTCGAAACAATAACTAAGAACTGGATGATAAAAAACAATAATAGTATCCACTCATCGGGCAGCAACTTTATTTAAAAAAAAATATTGAGGTATGGTGGTGCGGTTTAGATTACATTCAGTTTTCAATTGTTTCTTCCATCATTTCGGCAGCAGTCAGATCAGCCAAATAATTGTGTCGAAATGATTCAACTCAGTGCATTGAAGGAGAGATATACGAAATCAAAAGTAGAATTATGAATTAGATTATTGAAGGTCAGTTATTCAATAGCAAAAATCAGTGCTAATAAAGTTTGGTTTCAAAATATCTTGTTATCGAGACAGTTCTTCAGAGTGACAGATTTTGTTTCGCCCCAGCGCTTTGTAGTTTTGTATTATATCTTGTCAGTTCGTCGCGATTTGTTTTCACCTGATAAAAAGTACGAAGATTAATTAAGAGTGGCAGGATATTTTCAGTTATTCTCTGAGGTTCCGACATCACCGTTCTATATGGTAGGCATAGGTTTGGAGGACTTTCTCATGCACATCGACATGCGCCACAGAAAATCATCCCTCACATCAGAATGTTTTTGTAATTTTCTGGATCAAAATTCAATGTAATGATTTTCTGTGTTTCCACTCGATTAGAAAAAAATCTGTGAATGTCTTTTTGAATTGGTTTTCTTGATCTCGATTCACTTGTTTCACCATTGGCCCGCTACTTTCATACTAAGCTGCTTGTTGTTTCGTAGAACCATTCCAGTCCCCTTATTTATGTCTGTGCGCCTATCCAATATTAAGTCAGTCAGAATTCTTCTGAACTAGGTCCCATTTGTGTTTCGGTTATCAAACTTTTTTTTCCACTTCATTAATTGCTGAGTCATCATAAAAAGTCATTTATTGTATACCAAGTCGCTTCTGGCAGTGACGTTTTTGTTTACTACTAGGTCAATGGTGGTTGGGGTGGCCCATTATTTGAGAAGTGAATTGGACAAAAAATTTCAGTAATCAGAGAATATGTTCATGATATATACGTTGATTTGTATCCTGCCATTCCACTAACTGCAGCAGATTCTACAGTTCTGATCAAGGACACAAAATTCGGGGTGAATATTATATTCCATATATTTGGGAACATTTTGGTAGTTGAATTCCTCAAATCTCAAATTAGCATCACTATCTCTTTCTCGGCTCTCCCCGTATTGAGTCTGTCGGACCTAATCAATGAAAACCCCCTGAGTCTATAAGCATAATCCTATCGGACTTGATTCTCAAACAGCAGCATCATGCCATTTTATGAATGAAACGGACATTTCCTGCAGACTCCAACTTTATTGAACAGGCATAACCACATCTACATTAGAGTTTGTAACAACTGAAATCTTCCGCTAGGTAATTTACATTATAAGCATTTGATTTTTTTGATATTTCGCTGCCGATCATTGATATTTCAGCTTATTCCAATGAATTCCCATATTCACATATTCCATTTGCAAAAGCCTCATTAAAACCTTCCCGCTACCGCCATCATGATCAGTAGTAGTTCTGGGTAAAGGAGAGGAGAGTAGGGAGCCAGGAGTTTATTGAAGGTTTTTGTTTTCGTTCTTTCTCTTCGTTACCCTCAATTTTTTTGATTGAGTGCCTCTATATATATAATTCTGATGATGGGGTCCTTTTCGATGTTATTACTTCTGGCCTCTATTACCCCAACTCTTTTGAGGTGAAAATGAATGGAGTTTGCTGGATGGTCTCCACTGAATTGGGTGAACCATATCTCGATTTTCAGTATGTGTGGGCCAATTGAAAGACGCATGTCTCCACCGCTGGCATATGAGACAGTGGACATTTTTCTTGACATTTTTTCATGGAGAATAATTTGGAAGATTGAAGTGAAGTTTTAACGAGTTGTCATCATGAAGTTTTCTTTTGTATATTGACTATTTACAAATTGAAAATGTTTGCTGCTATGACTATTTTTTCGTTTGGTTTTTGTTACGAGTTCAGACCTTGTATAACAAAGGCGTGAATTATTTTGGGTGCCATTGTGGATTAATAGTGCTGTATTTCGGCATTTCAAAGATTTGCGTATCCTCAATGAATTACTTCTCTTCCATGTGGTTTCCATGGGTTTTTCATTGCTGAATTCATTCAGTTATCGTTATCAGACAGCAAAAATGAGTGGTGGTTTCGTATGTTTTCTTCGAGTTGGGGCTTGAAATTTTGGCACTGAGAATAATCTTTGCAGCCTTTGAACATTATATTATGTGATTCCTGTGTCCTATACTTCTTCCCGATCTGTGCTTTTCATTGATGATCCCTCCTGATTTCTTCTATTCATCGTGCAATGGCAATGCCTCCTTATTTCCGGAATGCTTCCACATGAGTTCGATCTCTCAAGTGATGTTAGTGAAATAATGTGTGAGTTTTCATATACCCTCAGGTTTCTTGATAGGGAAGTCCAGTCGTTTCATATTCAGAGGTGAGCTCACTCTCAAATTTGAGTGGATGACTGACAACTCTCCTATGTGAATTCATATGAATATCCAGACTTGGTTTCCACGTACTTGGTGTCTCAATGCTTTGTCGAGTAATTACATTACTTTCCATATTGAAACTGTTCCAATTACCACCGAGCGCTTTTTCAATGAACGTCTTGATAACGTTGCAATCTTTTGCTTTGCTAGTTGTGCGGTAAAAGTGTGTCGAGTTGATGGGAGTTTTGCAGTTGATGTCCAAATGACCACCTCTTGATCACAACCTTGATCATCCTTGCTTCCATCAGTTGAGGTCTGCTGAAAGTTCTGTGAATTGTAATATTTGCCGTAATTGTGTTCAGAAATATGTTGATATATTTCACTCACCTATGCGATTTAAATAGACCCCTTTCCATTTCAAGCCAAGGATTCCGTCCATCCCAGTCATAGTAGAGAGACTGAGTTAGTTCACCCTTGTAATGCCACCTCTATCTGTAGAAGAACATTTACTTCTGAAGCTTTGACAAATTGCAGTTTTTATGGTGACAATGGCTCCGATTGAAATAAAAAATTCCGAGTTTTCTTGATTTTATTATAATTTTTATCCACTCAACAATGAATATATGCAAGTAGGTTCTGCAATTTCCTTATATAATAATAATTGATAGTGATAACAAAAAATAAGAATGATCTGTAATGATTTTTTTTGAAAAATCGATCATAAGAGACAAAAATAATTTTTCTTATGAACTTTCCATTGTTCTTGAAATAGTTGAGACACGCGACGATCACTGATCATGACCGTATTCTGCCAACCTACTTCAAAGCGCGGTCAGTCAGTTCATTTTTACAATTCAACAACATATAATTGTATGATTTTCTTGGAATAACATAATTTCAAATGTTGGAATTGTTCAAACAAACTACCGATTGAGTTGGATCTAACGAGTAATCGACATTGGAAAAGTCTTACTTGGAGCGGTCCTGGTTTCATTTTTTTGTGTGGATCTCAAAAGGCTCTTGAGTTCCGAGGAATAACAGAAATCTGTTCAGGTAATACATAAAAGGGGAGGTGTTCTGTTTGTGATATGATTATTCGGTGGGCTGCATGCTTCATGAACATTATCTCATAGGCAGCACATCTCAGATCGAAAAATGTATGTTATATAGAACATGATACCCCACTTGTTTTCATGAAAAATAATGCTGATGTTTGAATAAAATACCGAAGCATTGCCTGAACCCGTTTCGTACAAAAATGAGATCTATGATTGAGGAACTGTGAAACAAAAATTGAATGAACCATCATCTTCAGCTAAATATTGCAGAATATCAAGGTCGTATTTATACGTGATACTCCAGATGAATTCAAGACATAGTGACCCTTGTTGTAACAATTAGTCTGAAAATGCATTGAATTATTTACAAAAATACATAATAGGTTGTCGTGAACATGTGCTTTGTATCTCATGGAGTTTGGAAACGCATTCTTCCCTTGAGCCAAATGAAAATAGCTATGGAGTTTCACTGTTCAGGGAAATATCAGAAAAATAGGGTACTGACTCTCATTGTCCAGTTTTTAACAAAAATTATTAGTAAACAACTTTTCTTCAAACTAAAAAATCGTGTATGGTCTATAAAACTATCATGGGCTCTGTATGGAATAATCCTCTATATCGAGTGAATATTACCAGTCTAGTCTTGAGCGTTTTCTTCTCAAGGGCAGTTTGCTATTTTGATAAAGAGTATCCATCCAACCTTCGAACTGGATACAAAAAACTGAGGATTTGACTCAATTTTCAATGAAACTCAACAAAAATGGATGTTGTTATTCATAAAAAACTGTAGGATAAGATAAAACCATCCGATAAAGTGAGATGAACAAGATTCTTCCAGTGAAATTAAGTCACCATACTCTGATACGTGAAATATTTCCGAAATATATTGATATCCGACTACCATATTACAAAAAAAAAGAATGTACCTAGACCATATATCAGCTTGACGAAATTATCGGAGTGGGGTTCGAGTTGACAAAGAGATTACATATTATTATTATCATTATGTAGGTTGGACCTTACTGCTATCAATCGATATACAATACGGTCCATAGGTATGGAATGAATTCATTTTTAGCGTTATCATGTATTTGTTTAGAAAACACCTGGAAAAAGTCGATATCTATTGCCAATTTGACAATTTACAGAATGAAAATATTACCCCCTTCTTGTAACCCCTCAAAAATGTTAAATGAGAAGAGAGGTCGTGTGGCACCTTGTTCGGAAGGGATTTTCATTCTCTGTTCAGCAATATTGTTTTACAAATTTGGTGCAATCATTACTCAGAAAATTTATTTTAAAATGTTAAATTTTGATACATTACGTAGAATGAAGGAAATAATGTCACACAATGTTTAGGAAGTATTTTTCAATTTATTTCACAATCAGATTAAATGTTAGAAATGACCACCATTCACTCCTTGACAATAAGCAAGTCGATCTTGGAATACTAGTTCAACATTTTGTAGGACCTCAGGGGTTATGTTGTTAATTTCTTCCGTTATCCTAACTTTTAAATTTGTAATATACTGGTCTACTGAAATATACTCTGAATTTTGAATAACCCCAGAAGAAGTAATGAGAGAAGTCAAATCTGGGGATCTAGGCGGCCTTTCAATCGTTCCACGTCTTCCAATCCACCTATTGGGAAGAACTTCGTTCAAATAATATCTAACAATACGTTCGTAATGCGGTGTTCAACTGAAACAACGTTATATTGGGAGAAATGAAAAGACTTCTTTTACTCGAATAATGTGTATATTTCAATAGTCTTAGAAGATATATAAACCAACTCAATTATTGGATGAACACAGAAGTTGAGGAAATATGTTCGTTCTACCTTGAATACCTATAGGGAAATCAATGTGTTGGAAGAAGAGAGAGAGAGAGAGAGAGAGAAACAACCCGATCACAGTATGGTTGAAAACAGTGCCCTATATATAAGAGGTACGGCGCCATGAGCGGTTCGACCCTCCACGTGGTCATCAAAATATAGGTCGGGGAAAAAACATAGCCGTTCAAGGAAATAAACGTGGCCGCTTATAGGAAAAAACATGACTGCCGTTTTATGAAAAGAACCATGGTCGCTTATAGAAAAAACATGGTTGCCGTTCGCCGAAAAAACATGGCAGCTTATAGAAAAAAAAAGGACCACCGATAGAAAAAACATAGTTGCCGTTCAAGGAAAAAACATGCAGAAGTTTCGGAAAAAATATGACCGCTTCAAGATAAAAAAAGGAACAGAACATAGCCGCTTATTTCTATAAGAAACATGGCCGCCGTTCAAGGGAAAAAATATGCGGAACATCCCATCAAGATAACAAAAACATGGCTATTGATAGATGAAAAAACATCCGTTATAAAATATCAAATATACAGGGTGTCCCAAATAAAAAAAAACAACGGAACATCATACAATATGCAGACATCGACTCAACAGTATGCCTCATTTATATGTTGGTGTCGCCCTTGGATTTTTGTCGACAGGGTGTAAAAAAAAGTCTATATCTCCGATTCGATTGATTTTCAACGAGCTAACGTGAATCAATGTATCTACTTGAACCATTTTTGCACTTGAAATTGGATTTTGAAAATAAAAATTTTAATTCGTGCCCCAGCATAGTGAGTGAGGTGTCAAATTGGAGGAGATGACCCATAGATTGTAAATTCATCAATTTTAGCCCTACAACTTCATCATATAACAATAAATCACGATTTAAATGCATCAAATTACATAAAATAACAAAACCATATATTAATTCGAAATCACGTCATGGAATTATACCCAAATCCACCATAATCTCATAAACCGAAAGTGACCACTGATTGAATTCCGATAAGATAAAGTTTGGCATCAATGGATTCGTCTCGATGACAAGAATAATAACTGAGCCTTTCCAAATGGCAAAAGGGCACTAGGAGCTGACTTCGTTAATATTTGTCAACATGTTGGTATTCTGAGAAGAGGAAATTCAACGTACTATACGAATTATCGATCCGTTTCAATGTATTTACTTCAAAACGTTAAGAATCAGCATGGTCGTCGAGAAACAGCGTTTTGAATGATATTTCAATGATACTTCGTTTCCCCACCAGTAGGAGATTTAAGCCGGTTCTGGCTCTCCCCCCACCACTATGACGTCACGTGTGACCTTGAATAGTTGCAGGTGTGCAATGTGTGTGTGTTTGACCTTGAGATTTGACTTTGAGATTTGTCATTGAGTTTTGATATTGGGTTTGGTCGACTTTGAGATTCGACTTGACCTTGAATATGACCTTGAGATTCATAACATTAAGTTTTGACTTTGAGATTTGACCTTGAGTTTTGATGTTGGGATTGTTTCGGCAACCAAAAGATTTGATCCCGATGTTTGTTTGACCTTGACTGAAGGTGTGGTGTAGGCATACATATTATGTGTGATCATGACCTTCATGAATCCTTGCACTCTCCAAGCGAGGAGGGCATTCATCCTGTGAGAGAGCTAAGAGTGAACTGCGAGTATTGATGAGTGTGTTGATGCTCAAGTGTGTAATGACCTTCACAGTCCCATCTACTGGAAATGGAGTGGGGATGCCTCTTATAAAAATGTGGAGTCGTTGATGAGAAATCAGATGTTAGATAATATCATCAGAGTGAATACAGAGTACGAGAAGTTTCTCAATTCAGTGAGTGTATTTTTTATAAGGTGAAATAATCTATATTTTTTTTCATACAGTCTTACTATGTCTTTTCTTCCAAAAGTTGTAGATTTGAAGAGAATCAATTCTTCAATAATTGAAAAGAGGGTGGGAGCTTTTGAACAAAGACCAATATCATCATTACCCATCGGTAAAGCTTTCAACATACTTGGTATGACGATTTGTATAACCCGATATGGGAGATCTATTCTAATGACATTACGGATGATAATGATACTTTATTCAAATCATGGTTGTCAAAAGTATTTCGGATGAATTCAATGCGGACGATGTCAGTTGCATAAATGCTTCAGATTTCAAATATACAATAACATATTTGGGTCAGAGTCCACAAGTAGACGGGAGTTTGAGAAATCGTCCTCTAGTAGAATTCAACTACATTAAATGATAATATTGTTTATATGTTAATAGTTAGGATATAGTGATTTTATGTTGAATATAGATATTTCTCCATTAAAAAATAACATTCAGTGTAGAAGTACTATATTTGGAGAATCACATTTTCTCATGTAAGTAAAATTATTTGAATATCAATGGAATATATTAACAATTCTTTCGTTTCAGTTTTCAATATGTGGATGCATTACTCGA